>JANHFL010004729.1:259200-287827 GCA_032468155.1 Oxyrhabdium leporinum
TTCCCATGAGAAATATTTCTACTCCTAATTATGTGGCAGCCTGCAGAGGCCCCAGTATTTTGCTTCCAAGGCTGACAAAAGCATTCTGCAGTTTTTTTAAAAGAAATGATTTTTCCAATTGATAATTTTAAAAAAATATTATTTGACTGATGCTTATAGGAATAAGTAACATTGTTATCACTTGTTCCTATGACCTTTTTCATATTTCAAATCATCTAACTCTTATAAACCAGGCTAAAGCAATATTTCATCATAAAGCAAAGGGCCACACTGTGATTTGATTAATCTCCTTATAGGATATGTTTATGTGTGTCATTCTTGCCGATTCCAGGTCTATCTCCCACAGAGTTCTAAAAAATAGTTGAGTTGCTGTGTGGCTGTAATATTTAACTAGCACAGGTGGGAGGTCTTAGGTTATCTCAGCAATGTACACAGTGCTGGGCTTACTAAGTGGTTAAATCAAGTGGACATTCTTTACTGTACAGTACTGAACTGTACAGTAATACAATCCAAAACAACATTTTCCAAAGTTTTCTCCAATAAAGGGTTTTGGTTTGGTTTGGTTTTGATCTTAGAATTTTCAACAAGCTCTGTAATTTTTTTTCCAATGTCTTTTTCTGGTTGGTATTGTAAGATGGCAAATGATATGGGGTTGTAGCTTCTCTTCCATACATATCTTTCCATGCTGTATAGCCTTTCAGGCTTCCCTGTTTTCCGAACCAAATAAAAATTCCATGGGAAGGGTTATTTTCATGGCATTTACGATTGAGCTGAGATTGGTGAAACAACAAGACTGTGAATCACAAGAATGATTGTACAGTGAAAACAAAACCCTAACCCCTTGGTCACCCCGGAATGAAGGCAAATGGAAAACCCCTGTATGAGAATGTTGACATTTAAAAAATCCTCGGAAAAAATTCTATTGATATAACTGGGACTCATTTCTTAGTAAACATGTACAAAATTGCTCTGTTAATATCTTTTTTTTCCTTAGTGCCTCCTGGAAACTGTTGGTAGATTTGTGTTGTATCTTAATTATTGTTTTTTCTGTTCCTTCTGTGACATCTATGATAGCAGAATGTGACCTTTTCATTATGAAATTTCAAACAATGTTTTCACAAGAGTACAAACAACATTTGAAGTAATTCTGTTAGATACAGGGGAATAGAAATCTTGTACTAATTGACATTTCAAGTTAAATGCATAACATGTTTAAACTGTGTATGTATATATATATATATATATATGTTTTGTTGTGAGGAAACCTGGTTACCCAAATATGGGAGGAAGCTAATCCACTTCCTTTATGCCTTTCAGCTCATCTCTAGAGTCTATCCAGGCAGGAAATTTTTACGACCCTCATTGTGTCGTTATATATCAAATCCTATAAGAGTATGTCTGGCTGACGAGAGCAAAAAAGCTCGAAATAGATCTATACCAGTCTCTCTTACTTTTAAAAATATCAGTACAATTATAACAAACATATATATATGCTGGCTTGATCACCAAAGAAGACAAGAAGTGGTATATAAGTCTAAGTGCTATTGCTATTGTTATTCACAAAGCAAGCAGGGATGTCTAAAGAGTCAGCTTAGCATCATTTAGATAGTAAGATGGGTGGTGCTTAAACTTTATAAATAAATCAATGAATAACTTTCAATGAGCAATAGAATTGCTACTTATAAATGTTAGTATTTAATCACTCATATGTAGATGACTAATGTCATCCATGTTGACAAGCTGTAGGGTTGCCAGTGTATCCGTGACTTACTAGAGGCAAGTGTTTAAAGCACATTAGCACAAGGGTGGTGGGCGGGCCTAGCCAGAGATCAGAGCTACAGGTTTGCCTGAACCTCTGCAACCATGCAGCAGCCCACCGCTGTTCATAATCCAAAACTAAGGTTTGGCTACTTGATAATTTGGGTTTTTCCTTGCTGGGCTTAGATGAGGCTGCCTAGTTTGAGTAATGAAACATCTGCAAGAAAACAGCCAAACTCAGAGACTACCAAAGACCCCTCATATTGCCCCCAATAATCTGGATCCTCATTTTACCCACCTTGGAAGGATGGAATGCTGAGTCAACCTTGAGCCTGGTAAGATTTGAACTGTCAAATTGCAAGCAGTGGCAGTGAGTAGAAGTAGCCTGCAGTACTGCATTCTAACCATTGCGCCACTGGGGCTGGTATGTGACAATTAAATGGATAGTTCCAGTCTCAGCGTTCCATATGAGAGTTCTGATTCACTTCACTTTCTTTTAGGAATCAAATTCATTCTTCAGATCATTGTAGAGCTGTGTAGTGTTTCAGATTTGGTTTAAAAATGTGTTTGGCTTTAAAAATGTACAGGAGTGTGTATATATTAATTTCTGCAATTGTTTAATACAGCAGATGCATCTTCTCTTCAGAAAAAAATGCTTCTCATAAAATTTTGTGCTTTGTGTTAACCTAATGATAAGGAAACAGCATAAAGGGTACCAACATATGTAAACCAAATAGAGTTACTACATATAAATTCCATGAATTCTGCAACATATCTTGGAATCAGATCCTAACACTACACTGAACCATCAAGAATATTATAAATAAAACTCTATATGAGGTTGACTTCTCTAGTATATTTCCTTTCTACCTTTGTCTTCACAATAGTTACAAAAGTTGTCATCAGCTTCTACTTTGCCCTTGTGAAATGTTTTTGATGAGAGGAGTTGGTTCTATTCAAAAACATGAGCAGTACAAGCTATCAATTTTCTACTGATATTGAGCAAACTCACTCTAAATTGTTCTTTTAATAACTTCTTGAGGAAGAATGTTTTGGCCTTTCAGTCAAGGATATTTCTAATTCTGTTGGATTTACTTGACATTTTCCTAGGATTTGGGGAATTATGAGAAAACTAACTTGACAATAAAGTATTTTTTTGACATTCACATGGTCTCCAATGAAGCAAAGTAATGTTATTCAAGAACAATTTTGTTGAGATTCACATCTACATGCTTCTGCATGAGTGGAAAAAATGAAGAGCTGAAATTCACAGTCCATTGTTATCTAGTCTCCATATTGTGCAAAATAGTAGTTTTCCTAGAAGATGGTGAACCCTTTCTGCCATGCCTAGGACTACCATATCTAGATTTTTTACAGAGAGTCAACCATTAAATGACAACCAAGAGATTCAGAAAACTAACTCCTTGAAGACCTCAGGTGCTAATTCAGAAGATTGGAATTAATATGAACTACTCTAACTGTAGGAGTATAGGAATTCTGTTTTCTTTCATGACTTTTCCAAACTTTGAATGCATTTTTGTGTATGTATAACATTTTATACATATTTAGTTGATGTTGTTCTTTTGCATCCTGTTTATCTTCCTGTTTTGCTAGATAATTATGAGTGTGGTCCAAGTTACTTGCCTTAAATTTGTCATCAGGTGGACTTAGGAAGTGTTCTTCTCCATAATTTCCCAAGTCCCACTCTTCTGTATTCCTGCATGTCATTAATTAATAAACTCTTTAGTGCTGTTACTGTTGTAGTTGACCTGATATGGAAACCAAAGGTTCTTGCTTATGTACATTTGAATGCAATGTATGTCACATTCTTGAAATATCATTCTGAGCCTTGTTTCAAATACAACCTTTTTCACATGTACTTGCCATCTTCATAAATCAGAGAGGGGAAGGAAGAAAGAACTCTGTAGTGACTTTTATTTCAATGAAGTTTTGAATGTGCAATTTCTTAAAGCAAAATCACAAAGCAAAGCCTGCTACTAACACTACAAACCACAGAGAAACAGCTGTTTCACTAACAGAATGTATGTTTGTGGTAGATTGGAGTCCCTCAAAGTTTTGCAAAGCCTGTACCTGACTTGTATGATATAAAACACAGGATCAAGACCAAGCACATTCATTTTGTACTCCTTCACAAGATATGCCTTTGGTCTGACCGAAACTGATTATACGCCATCAAAACAAACAAACAGGAAATTGTTCTTCTCAGCATGATTGCAGCATCCGTTTAGTTTTTGCATTGTGCTTGCCTAATTCTGTTAGTAAAGGTATTAATGCATTTATACAATTGGAGAGTTTATCAACTGGCGTCTCACAGATTTTGACATTAAATGGGGTCCAAAGTCACCTACCTAGCTCCCCTGCCTAACAAGGAAACTAAGAAACTAAGTCTCGTTCTACTCCAGCACTTTAATGTAAACAACAAAGTACCATGAGCAAATCCTATAAAAAACTTAGTATTTGACTTTCAAACAAAACTTACAACAAAAACCATGTATAGTAATGTGCAATGCTCCTAAATTAGCAAATATATTGTCCCCTTTAATTCACACAGACTGTTGTGAAGATAATGCTTTAAAACTTCCCTTAAGAAATCATAAAGTAACCATTCTGAAATTTATTTCTAGATTATTACCCATTATATTGCATAGATATGTTGCTAGAAATTCTCACATTCTTAAACCCTACAATTAAATTTTATAGTTAATATCTGCAAACCAACAGAGTAACAAACATATTTCTCCCATTCATGTAATTTTGTATGTCTTTGACATAGTAAGTATTAGAAGCATAAAATGCATCCAAACAATTTTCACTTTTAATTCAAAAATGGAATTAAAACCAGATGTGATTGCTATTGATTCAATTATCTCCTAAACTATTGACAAAACAATTTTCATTTGAACTTTTCCTAGCCTGTTGTTTATTTAGCAGAGTAGAAAACATTCCTTTATCTCTTAAATTCATTGCCTCCTTCTTGAAAACAACAAAAATATTTATAGCCAAAAATCTACTTATTACCCCAAAGTGAAAGAAAAATAAAGTGTCACCTCTCTCATGGAACTCATCAATAACTTTATTTATAGGAAGAAAACAATATTCGGGTTACACACTCAAAGTGCTTAGTTTGGAATAAAATATTGACACCGTTCTTGTGATATTACGTTATCTATTTTTTTTCTTAGCATAGGTAATTTTTGTTTCCATAATCCCTATGTTTAAGGGCACATTTTCCTCTTTCTTTTCTGCTCCTTCAAATATGATGAGTTGCTTGTAAAAGGAAACTTCATGGCACATTTATGATTATTTTCAAGCTGATCTTGAATTACCTGAGATGTCCTTACTACTCAGAAAAAACAGTGTTGTTTTCATAAAGTATGGCAAAAACAGCCCTTCATTGCATTTCAGTCAGAGCTGAAGAAGCTTCTTGGATGAGAAGCAAAACATCTTCAGACAAAAATCAGAAAATCTAGTTGCTCTTGAAAAACATATTTGGGGCACTGGCTCTAGATTTGCCTAAAGAAGGTAGATTGCACCTTGGCCTCCTGACTGTTAAAACCATCAAACAGATTCCTAGGGAGGAACAGATAGACTGTGTTCCATCTGAAAGTATTTTTCAAGTTAAGTTGAATAAAATAAAACTTAATGTTAAAAAAATAGTGTCTACTCTAAATTTCCAGATGATATCTATAAAACCAAAAAGTCAACCATCCTCAAAATTTATTTACAGCCAAGAACAAATATATGTTAAAAGTAAGAAAGTTTCAATACTATAACAATTACTTGGACAAAGGCAATTTTATTATTTTAAGCACTTTTTCCAACTGAGTCATTCTAGAGATCTTATACAACAAGATTTCTGTTACTCTTAGGCAGCATGTCAAATAAATGGTCACCTTAGGTTCTGAAGAAGTCCTCAAGAGGCTAGTACTTCTGAAAGAAAATTGAAATAGATGATGGATGGATTGATTGATGGATGGATGGATGGGTATTTAAAGTGTAAAGATGATAAAAACTACCATATAATCTGGTAATTAAAAAAAAATACAACTGCATTTGCTTAATTTTCCCATTTCCCCACAGTGCTAGATAAACTTTTAGTGCTGTTTTCCAAATATAATGATTATTTTCAAATTTCAATGCATTAGCCCAATGTCTTTTTTATCAATTTGGTCATATCATTGAATTTGTATTGTACCTGTAAACCTTTTTACTGTAGATAAATACTTGAACTCCTTTAATTGTGAAAAATTTATCATAAGCTCCTTATAGCCAAGCAATAGTACTTAGACTTATATACTGCTTCACAGTGCTTTACCCTGTCTAAGCAGTTTACAGAGTCAGTATAGTGCCCCCAACAATCTGGCTCCTCATTTTACCCATCTTGGAAGGATGGAAGGCTGAGTCAACCTTGAGTCTGATGAGATTTGAACTGCCAAATTGCAGTCAGCTGGCAGTCAGCAGAAGTAGCCTGCAGTACAGCACTCTAACCACTGTGCCACCATGGCTCTTTTCAAAGTGTAACCTCTATGATCATGGTTTAGCTAGCCATATTATTCCTGTCCCCCACTCTTTTCCTTAAATTATATTTTTATTACTTGAAGAGATATTGGAAATTCTTGAAAGTTTACATCAGTAAGTTTTATTTGATGAATGCTATTTCTTTCTATCATAAAATAACTATTAGTTTCAATTGCAACCATTGAACTGTTTCTCTGGACTTCATTGTAGGCATCCCATCAATGTAGCAGACCTTATGGGAGTGTACTAATAGTGTACTATAGTTTCAAGCTGTCACACATGGAAAGAGAACTAGATGAGACTGACTTTCAAAGGAGTATTCAGCCTACAGAGCAGCAGTTAGTCTCAGTATGTGTGTATGATTGCTCTATTGACTTAGAAGTTAAACCAACAATAATAAAAGAGTTGCTGTTACCCTCAGGCTCTCTGTTTTATCAATACAATAATGCCAAATGGTACATGCAGTAGGTTACAATAGGAAAAGGGGAGGGGAAAACCCAAGACAAAGTAACAAATAAAACAGGAGATGGAATATCTAAAGATTCCTAAAGAGCTACAATTCTTAGGTAACACTGCTGAATCCAGATAAAGTTTAAGCAGAGTTTTGATATTTATATTCTGTCCATGTGTTACACAGCCAAAGAGAGTGAACAGAAAATAGCAATAGCAATTCTTCAAAGTAGCTGAGCAGGCAGTAGTTGGTGCTTTTAATGGCATTCCACTTACTTAAAAAGAAAAGAATGGTGAAACTGTCCTGCAAAAGTTTGAAGGGTACTGCATACCAAAACAAGTGAGAGATTTGAGAGATTTCTGTTTCAGTTGAGAGTTCAAAAGGAGAATGAATCTGTGGAAGAATGTGTCACTGACTTAAAGCTGCTAAGCCTGGAATGTAATTCTGGCCAATTCACTGAATCTATTTAAAAAAAAAGTTGTACAAAGCAAAACAGACTCAAAATTGGGGAAAAAATACTTTGGAGGACTTTAACTTGACTTTGGACAAAGCAATTCAGGTCTATAAAGTAGACTCATGTTATTGAAAACAAAGACTGACACATCCTCTGTAGAATAGATATACAGTATGCAATCCAATCAGTGTAATCATTAATAAGAAAATTGTAGATGGAGTTTTTTCAAATTGTCTACCTCTGATGGATATGCAACTCAATAGTGATAAACTCCACAGAATATGGCCTCCTCAACAACATAGACCAGGGGTGTCAAACTGGCGGCCTGTGGGTCAGCTGCATCATGCGCAGGCCACGCCCACTCCGGCTCCACAAAGAGAAAAAAACATTGCAATATGTCACGTGATGGCAACGTTACACGGTGAGTTTGACACCCATGGCATAGACAATCTTCTGTTCCTGTAATACAATGATTTTGCACAAAAGCAGCTTTCAGTTTGAAAAAGACCAGGTAAAGAGAGAAAGCACTTTAAAGATGATGATAATGCAGATGAGCTCTATATAAACATGTGGATGCTGGACGCATATTGGACTATTTTATTAGAAATTATATATATATATATATAATTTCAAGACAATTTATGGTTGAGCAGTTACATCAGCCATCACAGTAGCCTTTTGAACAAATGTTTAGACTGTAAGCTTATAATAGCTATGTGATTCTCACTAAAAGAGTTTTCCACCTGAAGTAATAGTGATTATCCAGTGATATTCACTTTTGGTCTAGCCTTGGGATTTATTTTTTTTACTTATTTGGGTTCAAAATTTGTCAGCAGTTAGGTTTTATGTAAAGGTCTATCTGGGTCAATGAGGAATTGCAAAGCCACCTCAGGTCTAGAAAAGAACATCAGCAAAATGTCTCACCTAATGAATGATACAGAGTGATTAGAAGTATTTCCTATGTAGCTCCATGGAAACCGAAATCACTGAATAATAAAGATGACGTGTGAAGGATGGAGATAGGCATAGACACTTGTACGTGTTTCTTTGTTAAATGTTTTTTGTTTTGTAAAAAAAAGAACATGTCAGAATAATACTATCACATTAAGAATTTTTTTGCAGTCATATGGTAAAAAAACTGAATACATCTAGTTTGCAGTAATTAGCTTGCAAAGCAGCATTTAGTCTCAATATGTGTGAATGCTCCATCATCTTAGAAGTTAAATCAACCACACTAAAAGAGTTGCTGTTAGTTTCAGGCTGTCTCTTTTGTCAATGCAAAAAAAGCAAGACCTGATTTGCTTTTGTTTTGGAACTCAGTAAACAGCATTTGAATAAAAAAAGAAAAAAAGAAAATAATAAAAGTGGAATTGCTTTTCTAGACAAGACTAAGAATATCTTTAAGGTTCCATCAACTAAGTTAATATGTAAGCCTCTGCATGATGTTTTATTATTAGAATCTGGTGCTAAAAGAATGTGAGAATTTTGTTTATTTGCAGTGACTCCTATCTTCTAATGGGCCTATCTTTGATAAATTTATTCTTTTAAAAAAGTCATCACAAAGGTAGGCAATTTGCCTGATTTTGAAAAATTCAGACATGTGTGGTCTAGTTAATATTTGGAGGGAAGATATTAGGACTACTGAGATCTGTAGGCTGGGCAAGTAACATCCATGTTCCATTAAGAAAAAATACTGTATGTTTACATGTCCTGAAGTTACCAGGAGTTGAGATTTTCTTGAATGAAAGTTCACTTTGGAAGCTTTTATTCATCAACCAGTATATTAGGCTGTGGTAAGTGGATTATATATTATAGAGCTTTGCTGATCAACTTCTGGGCACTCTCCCTGGGACAGAATATGTCTGTGAAATACACTGGAGTACAATTATTGTTTTCTCAACCAATTAGAGATCCCTTTCAGTAATAGGGATTAGGATCAAGGAATTTATGGAGGTAATAGTTGTAGATACTGTAATATTGATTATTTTGTGGCAATATTCAAGCCACAAAATGACTACTGCATGGATGACTGAAATATCTCCTGATTTAGAAATGGCACAACTGGTATAGTAGATGAATAATTTGCCTTTGCATAAAACTTTTAATCACATTACATTGCATGCCTTGTTTGTATTTACTATGATGTTATTGAATATATGTTGGAACATGTTTAATATTGGCTCAATAATGAAAGTAGTCTTGTTTAATGTTTAAAAATGTTTTTAAAAATACCAGAAAAGATAGAACAAAAGCTTTAAGTTGTTTTATACACAAGGTGAAATCAGCTAGTTGACCTTGAGTCGGTCACTCCCAAATCATCATCAGACTCTAGCTAGCCAGCTAACACAAAATTAGTCGTTAATTAATTGCTTTGTTCGGAGAACTAAGTTCTAAAAACAAACAGGCCCATCAACAAGGATGAGGATATAAAATTTCTGAATAACTACAATTAAACTTAAGCCAAATATGAATATTTAGTAAACATAGTCTTTGCTTCTTATGTTACAAAAATAATATTGGCTGGTTCAAGATTTTAAACTGAATCAGGTGACTCATACTACTTGTTTTAAGTGTTTTAGAAATTTAGATGCTTTCCTGACTTCCTGTGAAAAGATGGCCAACTGATTACATGCCCAGGGAAGATCCCTGAGGGATATTTCCCTGGAATGTAGCTTCTTCAACTATCAACAGAAGTAACCAACATTCCTTTAGTTTATATGACTCTTCTGGGTTAGGGAAAGTCCCAGAATCATCCCACAAGATCCTCCAATGCAGCAAGAGGTCTGCAAGTAGCTTCAGGAGCTGCGCTTCAAAGCAGCTTGTTTGCTAAAAGCTGGAGGGGCTGGGCTGTAATTAGTTCATGGTTGAGGAAGCAGCCATTCTGGAATTTATTTTTTCAAACAAACAGTAAGTTGTGCCTTTAATTTATTAATCATTTTGAAGGACTATTAATATTTACTAAGCTAAAAGAGGGTCTCTTTAGCTCCAGCCTATAATGCCTTTTTGAAGATCTGCACCATTTTAGAATTTCTTCTTGTCACACAACAAGGAAGAAGGCTGCCAAGGTAAGCTAAAAAATTTTTTTTTAAAAGATGGAGCAATATAAGGGTAGAAAGTTGTGGTTCTAGTTTATTATTTTTAGTAATTTGTAGCTTCATCTGCTTTGCTGTGGGTAGCCAAAACCAAAACTTTCTAAAACCAAAATTAAGAATTGGTCAGCAAGTGACTTACAAAAAAATTACTCTTTGACAAAAGAGAAAGTTAAGAAGATGGAGGAGCAAATTATTAGAGATGTATTTGAAAAATCTTTAAGTAAAATCCATCATTTCATAGAACAGCTATGCTCCAAGGATGTTAAAAAGATTACTCAAACTACTTCAAAGATGTAAATATTTGTCAAAAGTTACTCAACCACCGATTTAATGGATCAATTGGAATTAGGATCAATTTTCATCAGTTTGATATTTGTATCTGAAAGAAAGTTTTAATCTAAAGTTTGAAAAGGTATTTTTCCTTTGTATATAATGCTTAAGTAATTCCTAAAGTTTGAAAAATGTTATTGAAAGTGTATTTGAAAATATCTATGTTAAGAGAAAGTTAAAGAAAAAGATGTATTAGCTAAAGAATAATCTAGAGTTTTAAAAAGGGTTTATACAAAAGGAAATATATATATTCTATGAGGGTAACTTGGAGGGGGTGGTCTAAATTTAATAAAGTTAGTTGGAATTTTATTGGTGTGAAAGTGAACTTTGAAGTATGTATGCTAAGAGGAAGTTAAAAAAGATTTATTAGAATGTTTTAATTTTAGAAATGTTTTTAAAGAAAAGCTTAGTGTTTTAAAATGGATAAAAAATATTTTCCCTTTAAGTTTAATGAATCTGAAACAATACAGTGAATTTTCTTAATATAAATGGTGATAGTTTATAGAGATTATTAAGTGCAAATAGAAGTACATATTATTTCAACAGCAAGGAAGATAAAGCGGTGATGGTTAAACTTATTGTTCTATTCAAAGAGAATATATTAGGTTTTTCATTTGGATATCACTTCTGGATTTTGTGCTTGTGATGAGAATTGACTGGTTTTGCTGATTAGATTTGTTGTTATAGAAATGGTTAGTTATATACTAATGTGTAAAAGTAAAAAGTTGAGGTTGTAATGTTATCCTGTACTGTGCTAAAAAGAGTCGGAATTCAATACCTTTTTCTTTCTTCTCTTCTAACTAATATTTTCTTTCCCCCTTTATTTTTCCTTCTCTTAATTATGTATTTTTATTTTTCTTTGTATTTTATATATTGAAAAAACAAATGTTTATATATAAAAATTTAGTTGCTCTTCTGATGCTTTCAGGCTTTATGGAATCACAAAACATTGGTGTTCCTCTGTACATGGACCAGACTGACAGCTGATGGAATGATGCATTGCCTTAAGTAGTTGGCCAATGGATTTTATTACTTTTCAAAGCACTACTTATTATAAAGCACTTGGAGAAATTAAGTTATGTACTATATTTTTAATACTGATTTCCCATTAGGATTCTTGTTCACTGTTGTCAAATTTTGTTTTCACAATTTCTCTGAGAGAAAATAAAAATAGACACTCAACTTTATTCTGCCGTTGTTGGGGTGTTTTTTTTTGGTTTTTTTAAAGGTTTGCTCTTTCTTGAGGGATTCTTTATTTTCTGAGCTGGAATCCTTGCCACTTTCAGTTTTTGAATGCACTTAGATTTATTTATTTATTTTTTAATTGGACATCTTAATAATCCTTCTCTGTACTGGATCTTTTTGTGGATATCATTTTTCTACTTCTCTTGGACCCTGCTGTTCTTTCCAAGAAATTATTTCTGAGATGAAGTTATCAGAATGGTAGGCAGTATTCTTAATTAGCATGCTACATACTTATGGAGAAGCATTTAAAAATTGTTTTTCTTTAGTTTAGTAAAGCAAAGTGTAGGAATACTTGAAATAAGCTTAAATTGAGTGGTTGATTCCTGCTATGTTAGCTGAAATAGAAATAATATTGGGGTACAGAAATTGGTTCTGCTCATTCTTATGAAATATGATTGACATATTCTGAAAGATGTGGCGTTACTGCAGACATAGTTAATGTTTAAACTATTTTTTCTCAGTTAAATATTAATTTCTCAGCATTTACATGGTAAATTGTTTATTAATTCACTACTTGAGTCCTGTCCCACTCACAAATACACACACCTCAAATATTTATTGAGGCTTCATTAACCGCAAATAGTATTCCCCAGGATTAACCCCACACAGGAACCAGCACAACCCTAATGAATCTAATTCTCAGGTTTGGGAACACAGAACAAGTTTATAAAATTTGCCACCAAATCCAAGGTCCACAGTCCAAGGTTCCAAGGTTCTGATTCATCAAATCCAAAATCTGAGTCCAAGGTTCTAGAATTAAAATCCTAAGTCTGAGAAGCAGAATCCAAATCTGGCAGCAGAATCAAGGTTTAAACCCATGGAAAGAATCATGGTGGCTGAACAAATGCATGACAAGAAGCACATGAGTAGTTCCCAGTGTTGCTTTACTCCACATGCTAGCCTAAATAGCCACTGACTAGTGAAACTCATCAGAGGGATGAGGCTGTCTCTGATGTCCATTGTACCTGTCTGCTTTCAGTCCTGTGTGTTCACAGATCAGGTAGAGGAGGAAATTCCTCCTCATCTCCACTGGCCAGCAGCACCCACTTCATGGGGTCTCTGAGCTGTCCAACCACAGCTATACCTCTCCCTTTCCTTGCTTAGCCAACTGTTCATTTGGTTGCCCATTCTGTGACTTCTCCATTGTACCTGGCTTCTCCACTCCTGGCTCAGAGCCTTAAATAACCTCTTGGCACTCCTCTACATAGCCCTCTAACATTCCTGGATTTGACTCTTCTGCCTCATTTTTGTTAGCATCCAGGGAAACCATCACAACTTGCTAGGTTTATGTACTTCCTCCAGGAGCTCAGTGCAATCATCGGTAATTGTAGTCATCTGTCATGTTCATCCACATAATTGGGACCCTAGTGGAGTGGTTAAGTTATGATAGAATTGCAAAGTCCTAGGTTCTCCTTTACCTTTGGCATTGAAGCTTACTGTGTGTTTTGGATTAGTCATTTGCAACCAGTACATCACACTCATTTTTTTTTCAGTATAAAATGTATTTGAATGAGATAAAACTGATTTCTAAATGTTGAACTGATAACAAGCTGTAGTGTTCTGAAATTAGAAAGGTAGATATTATGTATTTAGAACCTTCCTTAAAAAAAAAAAAGTAGAACTAAGAACATGAGTAATCTGGTGAGCTAGAGTGAGAGCAACTTCAGCTGGTTGCCACCTGTAACAGCCATTTTACACAGAAACAAGTTGTTCTATAAAAATAATTTGAAAAAAGCATCCACACATTTTAAAAACTACTAACATTTCTCTCTCAGATAAATTGGGGAACAAAATTTGACAAAAGTGAAAGAAAAACAGAAGAATCCTAGAGGGAAATCAGTAGTAAAAATATAGTACATACATTAAATTACCTTCTCCAAGTGCTTTATAATAAGCTGGGTTTGTAGAATTAATAAATTCCATTTGCCAACTACTTAAGGCAATGCATCATTCAATTTTTCAAACTAAAAATATTGGTTTTCCTGAAGATTCTTCCCTCATCCTTTGAAGCTCCATAAAATAAAGATACCCTTAAATTTAGCTTGACTCCTAGTCACCAATGGGACCCTATCATATGGTTTTCTGTGAATAATACCAACATGATTTGTCATCTTTTGGGAAGTTTTTTAATCCTCTAGTTTGAATTACAGTGTCAGTCTGTCCTTAGGATGTCCTATTCAAATGTTTAAGAAATCTGACTTTCTGAACCCACAGAAAGTCAGTAAAATGTTACGAGCTGCTAAATTCCATCTATAATACCTCAAAACCTCCTTCCCTACCTGGTTCAAGATTGCACAGTTTCTTATTCTGAGCTTCTCTCTAGGATGTACTGTCAGGTTTTTGATAGAGCCATATGGAAACTTTAGTGCTCCTGTTGAGACTCTCCCATTCTCCTTATCCAAATGCACATTTCATCATATCACATGCTCTACTGGATGTCACACATATCACCAATACATTCTAAAATACCCTAGAAGGAGCCTATCCAGCAGAAAAAATCTGAGGAGGCTGGAGGCTGGGTTTCAGCCTTCTGATAATTCCATCTTCTGATTCTTATCAAGGAGAAGAGCTGCCTCAAAAGAATGTTTACCTTTTGTTTTAATGTATAAAAGCTGATAATGCAGCTGAGCTGAGACTGTGCTCCTGTGGATAAGGGGCCATTGAAACTGCAGCTGAGATCCTGCTACATTGCATCTTCTATAAGGACTTAGACTCAATTAATAACATCTCACCTAATAAAAAATATCTGGGAAATACTGATCTCCTTTATGTACAACAATGGTTATCCAATCGGTACAAAGTAACTTCTCTGAAATGTTTGATCTATGCAACATTAGGCAGACTCTGGCTGCCTCTGATAACTCATCACCAATTGTAAGATATTATTTTGTCTGTCTTTTATTTTTATTGTTTATTATTGTTGTTTTTAATGCTTTTATTTTAATGCTGGTCTGTGACCATAGTAAAAAAAAATTGAATTTGAGAAAACAGCATCAGAAATGGGTCTCAGATAGAATGGTGCTTTCGTGGAATTCATTATTTTTATTTTATTTAATAGAATCATTCCTTGTTTGAATATCAAGGGTGTACTTGTTGGACAAAGCTAGTAACAATCTATCCCAATCAAAGGCCAAAATAAAGATACTGCATTTGCAAAAACATAAACAGCATGCTATAGGCCTGAATATTTGGTAAGTAGTGCAAACTCCATATATAGTATACCTATATATGGAAATAACTATAATGAATGTTGCTTAATGTTTGACAGAGTGAAGGCAAAAATAAAGAGATGTTCTAAGCATACCACAAATGTCTACATGTGTTAGTTAAAATTATGGGAATTACAAAATGCTGTTAATTATTTACCCAATAGGGAAGTTGCTCAAATTTCCTCAATCAATTTTAAAATTTATTTTAATTACGGTAAACTCCAGAACTTTGCATAAGAGCTAGAACTTAGAGTGGAAACTGGGACTTAACTTAGGGCTTTATTTTATAAATGATAATTTGCATTAGGAGCCTGAATTGCATTTTCTCCACCAAGCTTCTCTTGGATTCCTTTTGCTATAGTCAAATAGTAAGCATACACATCACCTAAGTGACAAATCAAGTTGCAACTTCTTTTTTATATTACCTATGAAGAAGGACATAGATAAATGCTTTGTTTTGTTTTATACTTTAATTTGAGCATGATTCCCTTCTAATTTGTTAAGATTCTAGACCTAGAAAAAGAAATACTTTTGTATGCAGTATATAGGTAAACCAGAAATAAGTGTGTGTATTAATCAGCTTTTATCTTGACTATACACTGAACATTCCTGTACTGAGAACATCAACTCCCACTAACATTCTGTTTTGGAACAGTAAAAGTGTTCATGCTTTGTCCTGCCAAAACACAGGCACTGTACTGATTGCATCAGGCCTAACTCATTTCCTCAAAATCTTCAATCAGGGGAAAGACATATGATATTATCAGGATGAGAAGTCTAAATATCAGTTGCTACTGAATTTCCAAGAAGCACTGAATTGATGAAAGTAACAGAAAATGTTACATTTCCTGGCCTTTGAGCTAATCCTGTAGGATCTCTTTTATATAAGGCAGCTTCTTGATGTCTGGAGTGCTTTATAATTGTTATAACCTAATATTCTTTCACAGTATCTCATCCTTCAAATATTGCTATATACCTGTTTTGCTGTTTATGCAATCCTTCAAATATTGCTATTTTCTTCTCCATTTTTTTTAAACGTGCCTTCTCCCTGTCAACTTCATATTAAATAGCAAGAAAAGAGATATTTAAAATTAGGGTGACCTTCTCATGGCATGACATGCTCTTTTTAAAAGGGCAGTTCAGAATTGTTGCCAGAGTCATTTATAGCCACAGAGCTGCTTTGGCTTTGACATCAGATACTGTGCACAGCCTGAGAAAATGTTTCAGCCTCTGCTATGTGGAAACATTTCATGCAACTGATTTTTAATATGACTGTTTTTCCTCAGAAGAACATTTTCATTTTTAAAATATTAAATAGACTCTGTGACACTGTAGGTTTCAGACTTTACTGTTTATTTTCTTAAAATAATTTTATTAAGGATTATAATTATACAGGTTAAAATATATAAATAAAATTAGAAAAAAAGAAAAAAAGAAACATAAAAAGTATAAGAAAAAATAAAAAGAATATAACAAAGAAAATAAAAAATAAACAACTTTCCCTTTATCATAACAAATAAAAAGCAATTTTAGTAAGTTGTCACTCTTTAAAATATAACAAATAGTCTCTTCAGCTCATATCACATCTCTTATCAATAAACAAATCCTTAAAAACTAATCCCATTAAGAGCTACATATTTTAATCTATATTTTAATTTCTTAATCAGATAAACCAACTTTATATTCATTCATTTTATGTTTAACAATCTAGAATTCTGGGAGCTGAATTTCACCATTCCTAAAGTTGCCAATGTTGATAAATACTGATCTAGTTCTTCAATCCCTTTAAATATATCCTAGATTTGTTTTCTTTCTTGTCTTCTTTCTTCCTTCTCACCAAATCTTTCAAAGCTTTAAATCCAATATAGGAAAATTTCCAAGTCACTCTTCTGGTTTGCTACTTATGTATGTCTTTTAATTATTAAAACCTCAACCTGTTTTGTCTGTATAATCAGGACTTCATCTTTTTCCATATCATTTTTGTAGACAGTTTTAAACCCGTGTCTAAATTTAATTGCATCTTATCCTGTAAAATTTGTTCCTTTTTCATGACAATTGTACACATATACAATGTATTTGTGATAATAGACATTCTCAAAATTAACATTTGACACTATTATTCACAAATATCTTTCACTACATCCAATAATAAAGCATTTTACTCCCTTCTATATTAACATATCTAATAGGTGTTCTTCTCTTTTAGTTATAATCTTTACCTTCTTCTGGCATATTCTTGTGTCCAACCTTCAACATTCTATCCTATCCTATTTGTTTTCTGGAATTCAAAATATCAGCTGTTTCCCATGGAAAGGATTTTTTCAATGAATTTAAAATCCCATTTCAAGTCCATTTACACCAGTGGTCCACAACCTTTGGACACCAGACACCACCTCTGTGGAGGGCAGTTTGTCGCAGATCGACAAGTAGGATTTCACATGTTGCCTTGATCTGGTATGGGTGTGGATGGGGCTTTGCTTACCTGTTTGGCCCAGTTCCCGAAGGGCCGCGGATTGGTGCCAATCCATGGCCCAGGGGTTGGGACCCCTGATCTACACTATTTGTCTGTTTATAACTTTCCAAAAATGAACATCTAATCACCCTTTTGCCAAAATGTGGTACCTGCTCCTTCCATAATGTCTAGTTCATCATATCTTCATCAGAAGTCTTTATCAAAAGCATGCCTGGTTATTCTTGGTTATTCTTCCAAGGTGAGTTGTCAGTAAATTTCTATTTTGGTTTATAATACTATCACTATTTCTCAAGTGTCAAACCTAAATTGACCAGCAGGTTTATTGTGCAAGTTCCTCATAGAGAACCCTATGTTTAGGTACCCCTACAATTTTTAAGTATGGAAATCAGTATATTGATAACTACTAAGGAGTTATCCCATTTACGCTTTTGGAATTTTTTAAAATACTCTTTAACTCCTTCATAGCATTTGTAGCATGGCTGAAAGTACAAGTGCTTAAAAGATCTGTGAAGACTATTTGCCTTAAGGGAGAACTTCACGGAAGTAGGCAGCATGATTTTTTTTATCAAGTTATAAAGGCAGTTTGATCTGCCTTGAAGTTCCTTTGTATCACCTCGGGTCTCCCCACTGTCTTTTTTTTACCCTGCTTACTTCCAAAATCCAGAGGAGGCTTCTGTTCTCTGTTCTCACACTTTTCTAGCACTTGCAAGAACTGAACATCTTTAGCTTTTATAAGAACTGAAAAATGCTGAAAAAAGTGTTCCTTTGTAGGTCTTTGCAGAGACTCCAACATCTGAAAATTTGAGATTTCAGCACTCTCAAAAACCAGACAATGGCTTATGCAGAAGCCTTTTCCAGATTTACAAAGTGCTAAAGGATACTGAAGTCCAAAAAAGAGCAGTGTTAGATGTCATGTTTCAAAAAGTGGTTTCAAATGTGTGCATCACTCAAATCTTGAAGTCCTTGTACAGCTTCTGCATTTAATGTTTCAGCAAGAGGTACCAACAAACCATCTGTCTAGGCTTAGAAGCTTAGCAGAGCTGTTGCAGTCAGTACTACAATAAAATGCGGGGCTGTAGATTAGACTGGGAAATTAAGAAATGTCTCAGGAAAGATAATGTAAACCACTTCCATACTGTTGCCAGGAAAATTTGCACAGATTACAAAGCCACTAAGAACTGAAGTCAGCTAGGAGATTTTGTCTTTAGTCTTGAAGCATATTTTTCTCCTCTTTGTCCCCATTTTCACCTACTTCTTTTTATTTATATGTGTTCTGCCTACAATTTAATATATATATATTTATTTCTCTGGAATGCAGTTCTGGAACCATAGGATGCAGCAGATATTGCTGTCCAAAGACAATTCTGATTTCGTTTAAAATGTTTCTGAATTCATTTGAAACCCCATATTTTAGAAAGGTGGTAAATTTATCCAGAAGATCTACAAGAACACAAGCCTACTAAATAGTCCAAATCATGTTTTTTTGGTAACCTGTGCCAATTATGGAACAGATTAAGATGAATTTCCTTTCAGTAATTTTTAAAATATGTTGTAAATGTTCAAAAACAGTAAAAATGAAATAAAATGAAGAGGACAAATAAGCAGAAATAGTATTCTCATTCTTTGAAGTGTTGCTTTTTTCCTGGCAGAATATTTATCCTGGAATTCTTCACAATACAATATAGTGTTGTCATCCCCCCCCCCTACAAAATTGAGTCTGTCATTGCTTTCTTTTATGGAATTAGTTTCTTTATTTTTGATTATCTTTGTTGATAACATTTAACTTACTGTAATAATGACTATGATTGTTATATTTTGCAAGTTGCTTTATATATTTTTAAAAGAAGAATATTTATTAAACCAAGCACTAAATTTTCCCTAAAATATTTATTATTACCAATTAACAATACAAAGAAAGAGAATTCCACAAGAAATCATTTTTTGAGGAAAAATACCAAAATATTTATTATAATACAAGAAAAATCAGGAAATAAATGTTTGTCTAGGACACTTACATGATCCACTGGAAGTACTGTAGATTTAAAGGAATCAAAATGAGGGGGGGGGGGTTTACAGAAATTAACTGAAAGTCAGATTTTACACATACATTTTGAATTCCAGGTATATCATATTCTGATTTTTTTCTACTAGACTGTAATAAAATGAATGATTAGTTAAGCACTTAGCAAAACAACCATCTCAGCATCATGATCGCTATTCCAAAGAAGCATCATGGTTTATTTTTGAAGGTGTTTTCCTTTTCTGAGCAGTATTTACTCTCTTCTGCTTTGCTGCATTGTCAATAAATTTTGAAATTCAAGAGATATTTGGCTTTTTGTAAAAAAGCAGAATAAAACTCTGCTTCATGTAGGTGCTCTGGTGTAGACGAATAAATGGTCAAGCTGTATGAAAACATATTCCAATCTTGATGTTCCCAGTTTACATTGTTAAATTAATCTCTTCAACTTGATTTGGATTCATCTCCTGGACTGGAACCATAACATTGTCTCACAGGTTGCCAGATTATTAGTGATTTATCACTATTTTCATGCATGTATGACATTTATTTGCACAAGTACAGGTAGTCCTTGACTTATGATCACAATTGAGCCCAAACCTTCTATTGCTAAGCGAGACCATTTTTAAGTGAGTTTTACCCACTTTATGATCTTTCTTGCCACAGCTGTTAAGTGAATCTGGCTTCCTCATTGATTCTGCTTGTCAGAAAGTCACAAAAGGGCATGGAACATTGGAACCATCATAAATATGAGTCAGTTGCCAAGCATCCAAATTTTGATCATGCAACCATGGGGATGCTGAAACAGTTTAAATGTGATACAGTCAAGTCTCTTTTTTCAGTGCTGTTGCAATTTTGAATGGTCTCTAAATGAACTGTTGTGAATTGAGGACTATTAATTTTTATCCCTTGGATAGCTCATTTGTTCAGGATTGTTGATTATGATTAAGCTTGGAATCAGTTAAATGTTATCCCTGTTTCTTTAAGCAACACTTACCCATTCAGAAAATCAAAATTTGACAGTCTGACTGCAAGAAGATAGAAGGAAAAAACCCTCTTCTATTCCTGATTTTTAGTATGTTCATAACATATAAGAGGATTAACCCATGGGAAATATAGTTGCTGTTGAAGGGAGCAGAAGTATATTCTGCCTTTGGCTTGTCTTAGAAATTAGCTATTTCTGGCTTTAAAACTAGATTGTATTATTCTTGAAGGTGAGCCTGGGAAAAACTATGAAAACAGTTCATTTGAACTTATATTTTTCTAGTAAATCTTGCACTTTTTAAACTATACCAAAACAGATTATATTGTTATATATTTTTTGATATTTTATCAGTTCATTTTGACCGTTTTCCCTGTTTCCTACAAGACTGCAGAAATATTGATTGAATCAAAGAGCTTCTTCATTGCCTACCATATTATTAAACTTAGAACTGTCAGATAAGTATACCTGTCAAGTTGTTTTGAAAAAATCTTATTTGAAAGATTACAGAATTTATGATGCCAACCAGTAAAAAGATGATGATTTCTATATTTGATTGTTTCTTTATATAACTATGTCTTTACTAGCTCTCATTATTAAAGGCGCTGTATACAAATAAACAAAACTCTATTTGGGGATTCTGTAATTGTACTTTTTATATTCACTTGTCAACTTACAATATATATATATCCCAATAATTCATAAACCACAATAAATTCCTGGTTCAAATCTCCCTTCCCTAACAAATACAGTGGAACATGTATTGCCTTAGGCAAACTGTCACATGACTCTGTAGGAAATACTGTGGTTGTTTTGTTATAAATTCAGTCCCAAATTTAGGAAGATTGATGTATGCCATTTGAGCACTTAAATGCTTCTTAGTTGTCCAAAACTACAATTCTATAAACATTTACTTGAAATTAATCTGATAAAACTGAATAGGGATTTTGTGCTATTCAAAAGAGGATTATATTACTAACAAGCTAACTTTTTAATATTTTCAATAAATATGCCAAAACAAGTTTATCAAAAACAGGATGTGGACCAAGATTGTGAATATATTCTTTTACACAAGCCAAAATCAGTTATGGTGACAGAACATAACATATGCATACTATATCTACAATTCAAGGCCAAGACGTGCTGTCCATTTCTTTAAAGGAAAATGTCCCAATGAAATGGACACAGCATTCATCTTAAAAATGGACATGATAGTGGTCCAGGGAGTGTTTCAGCAAGAGCTGTAATAACAACTGCCTATTTACATGAAATCAACTGAATCATTCGGGTAGTTAGCCTAAGAGATGATTGATGCACCATTCCTTCATATCCTCAGTAAAAACCATCACTTATTCGGAGCTAAGATATTTATATGACCCATTGAGTGTATAAAATGTATTTGCATTTGTTATAAATAAGTCATGGGCAATGTTTAAACACATCTGAGTTTGTTTGGAATACTGTTTCATTGGCACTAATCTTCTAGCATCTATTGATTTCTATAGGATTTTGGCGAATGTGAAAAATTATTTTGTTACTCTGAAAAAAATACACTACAATAATTTTAAATATTTTCTCAGAAGCAAGTCCTAAGAAACCCAAAATAAATATCAATACAAAATTTGGCTCAATATGGCAAGAGGAAGTTCAAGTTCAGCAAATAGCAGGGCATCAATTCCCTATTTTATTACAATATAAATATCTCAACAACATTACCTTGTATATAGTAGGAAGGCTGCTACCACAGAAATAATCAAATTCCCCA
This sequence comes from Oxyrhabdium leporinum, assembly GCA_032468155.1. Classification (NCBI taxonomy): domain Eukaryota; kingdom Metazoa; phylum Chordata; class Lepidosauria; order Squamata; family Cyclocoridae; genus Oxyrhabdium; species Oxyrhabdium leporinum. The sequence goes on from JANHFL010004729.1 coordinate 281,516, forward strand.
ATTTATTTTCTATGGAATAGAAGAAAGAAGAAAGGTATGCAGAGCATGTAGTTTGCTTGCAAGTACAGAAATGAAAGCAGTTTGTATATTTCAATATCAACAAAAACTGAAAAGAGAAAGGAGCAATCGGATTCAACATGACCTCTAATACCTCTACAGTTTATTTTGTCAGCAATACTCATATTGTTTCCAAGTTATTAATTTTTGTTTAATGCAGGAAGAATGTGAAGAAGTAAAGTACACACAGCACACCCAAATATACATACACAGACATTTCTGTTTAACCATATACTTGACAAAGAATTTGGTCTTAAGGCTCATTCCTGAAACTGACTTTGTATACAAAGCTGAGTCTGACACCTGAAAAGAACATGGTTACTTTGTAACTATATCCTTTGCAAAAAGGTAAAGTACTTCTAGTCCCTTTTCCAAACTGCCACAGATACAATGGAAAGAAGCAGGATTTATTTTCCACAATGTGGTTCCACCTGAGAGATATATAACATTTGTTCCAGCTAGGCCTATGTGATCCAATTTGGGTTATATCCGTAACATATTTTCTAGGAAATAAGCATTGGTGAATACTGTGGCATATTGGATTCACTTTGAAGGAATATATTTGTAGTTTAGCAGTCCTCCTGAATGCAATAGCTCTCAAGATGTGCCTAGCAGTTTCAGTGATAAAAAGCACCTGCAACTAATCTTCTCAGTTGGTCTTTCAAGTACTGTTTCTATATTGGAATAGCCAATATATTGGAATGTACTGTAGGTAATAACCCAATAACCTCACAACTTCACAAATAGATTCCTCCAATATAGTGTACATGAGGTTTTTCCTGATCATGAAACTACAACTGACACTGAATGAAGCTGCAAGGTTTTAAATAAGACACCAGATAAGGTCACTCATCATTGATGTTGAAAGCATTGTACTGGAAAGTTACTGGACTCAATTCAAGGAGTTGATTCTAGTGACCAAAGCACTCAATAACTTAAGAAGAAGTATTATAAGAACCCCAGTGTCAAAGGACCTAGAAACTGAAATTAACTAAGAATGATTTCCTTATTTTCCTGGACTGATTGAAATTGTATTTTTTTTTCTTAAAAACCAATATAGCAGTACAGTAGTTAAAGTGCTGTCCAGGAACAGCTACCCGTCCATTGTTATCTATGGAAATATAAACCAGTCGCTCTCTCTCAGTTCAATGCATCTCACTTTACTACATTTGTGGTAATAAAATGAAAGGATATCCCATCTAAGCCACACTGGATTTCTGAAAGGAAGATGGCAAATAAATCTAACTTTTTAAATGAATAAAACAAATGTCATAAATAAAATAAATAATATTTCTGCTAGATGCACAAAAGGCTGCCATGCATGCTACTCCTGAAATTTCTAATAGTAAGCATCATTGAATCCATTAGAAATTATCTCTGATCAGAGATGCAACAAGATGGTATCTCATATTGGAATTCAATATAATACAAACACAAGCAATACAATATAATCCAATCAGTGTCTCAAACTTTAAAATAACTGATTTTAACAAACTCAGAGATTGCCTAAGCAAAATTTCATGGATTAAAATTCTAAAGGGGAAAACAACTCAAGAAGCATGGGAAACACTGAAAAATATGGTCATAAATGCTCAGTCCAAAACAATATAACTGAAAAATAAAAAGAAATCCAATAAGAAATGGTTGCACAAAGATCTCTCTGATAAACAAAGACAATAAGGATAAGTAAAAAAAAAGTGGAAAAAAGGACATATAACTAAGGCAGAATATCAGCAGATAGCCCGAATGTGTAAAAATGAAGTCAGGAAAGCAAAGGCTCAGAATGAACAAAGACTTGCAACAAAAGTCAAAGCTAATAATACAAAAGTTTCTTTCAACATATAAATAACAAGAAAAAAGTCAAGGTAACAGTTTAGTACACTAAACGGAGAAGATGGCTAGAAATTAACAGGCAGTAGAGAGAAAGCAGAGCTGCTTAACTCATTCTTTGCACCTGTCTTCACATAAAAATAAACTATAGCCCAACATACCGAAAACATAATTGTAACAGACAGACTAAAAATTAAAATTAAAATAAGCAAGAAAATAGTAAGAGAACACCTACCTGTCTGACTTGATGAATATAAATCACTGACACTTGATGGATTATATCCCAGAGTTCTGAAGGAGCTGGCAGATGTTATCTCAGTACCTGTCAGGTCCTACCTCTCCTCCTTACTCAAGAAAGTAGAATTCCTGAACTGAAGTATTTCAAAAAGAATCTTTTATTAAGCAGACGTGATAGCAGAACAAAGGAAAAGCAGATTCTGAATCCCCTTAGGCAATACAGTTAGAATTAAGGCACTAGAAACCCCTTCCAATAGTCCGATGTGTGTTCAGTCAATCACAGGTGCGAAGATGTTGTAATGGTCATCCTGAGAAATGGATATGCCCGCTTTCTCAGGGGCATCTTCCATTTGATTACAATGTGAAAGAATCCACATGGCCTCCCCCCCTCTCTTCTACATTCCCCAAAAGGTGAGAAATCGTCAAGACGCTTAGGCGCCAGGATAGAGGTTATAAAATAGCAGCTTTCACAGGGTTGTAAATCATAGTAGAGCATCCAGATCCCCCCCCCCTATCGGTTGAATGGCAGCATCACTTTAGGGATCTGACATGCTGCCCTCTTCAGAAAAAGAAGAGATCCACCTAGGAAAAATAGAAAAAAGGATCATTACAGTATGTTAAAATGGCTTGTGAGGGTATTGTGAATGAAATTTTAAGGAGTGTGGGAGCTTTGACATGTTTCTTCTCTACCCATTTATTTTGGGAGGAGGGTAAGTGTTTCCATGCGACTAAATATTGTGTTTTCCCCCTGTGGGTTCTGGAGTCCAGTATTTCTTTTATTTCAAAATGTTCACCCTCAACCATGATAGGGGTGGGTGGTGTAGGCACTTCTGGTCTTATAGGAGACATGATTCTCTTTTAAGTAAATTGATGTGAAACACAGGGTGTACCTGTCTAGGTGTTTTAGGTAAAAGTAGTTCCACAGTCACAGGATTTATGACTCCAGTGATGGGGAAGCGTCCAGTGAACTTTGGACCTAATTTCTTTGAAGGTTGTAATGATTGTAGAAACTTGGTGGATAGGTAAACTTTGTCTACCACTTGAAATGATTTTGGTTCTACTCTTTTCTTATCTGCTTGTATTTTGAAAGCTTCCCTGGCTTCCTTTAGTGCCAATTTTACTACTGGCCAAGTGTTTTGTAAATTTTCCATCCATTCTTTCAAAGGTGAGGCTCCTCTGGTAGGCTCCTCTGTGGGTAATTCAGGCATAGGACTGAATTCTTGGCCAGTGGCCACTCTAAATGGAGTGAAACCAGTGCTAGAATGGACTGAATTGTTATAGGCAACTTCTGCAAAGGGTAGTAGATCAGTCCAATTGTCTTGTTGATAATTATTAAAAGATCTTAAATATTGCTCCAGCATGCCATTAATGCGTTCTGTCGCCCCATTTGTCATCAGGTGATGGAAGGAGCTTAAGCCCAGGCGGAGCCAAGTAAGCTTAGGAATGCCCTCCAGAATTTGGAAGTGAATTGGACATCTCTGTCAGAAATGATACGTTGTGGGGCTCCATGTAAATGATAAATATGTACTAAAAGCAGTTTGGCTAGACCCTTAGCAGTAGGAATTTTTTGGAATGGGATAAAATGAGCTTGTCTAGAAAATAAATCAGTTACAACTCAGATAACAGTGTTTCCTGCGCTTTCAGGCAATTCTACAATGAAATCCATAGAAATCTCTCTCCAGGGTGCTGAAGGCTTGGCTACCGTTTGTAAAAGTCCCAGAGATTTTTCCTGTCTTCTCTTTGCTGCAGCACAAATGGAGCCGCTGGCCGCATAGCTTTCGATGGCCACTAGAACTGCCTCTTAACAAGGTGTAATGTCTTTACAGATCCAAAGTGACCAGCCAGTTTTGAGTCATGGCATCTTTGCATGAAGCTTAGTCTTTATATAATTTTCCCCCTACCAAAGTTAAGTCGTCTTTGACTTCACAATTCCCTTTGTGATTCAAAAACCATTCATCAGTAGTTAGAGCTTGCTTAAAAGCGAGGTTAATTACATTGTCAGAAAGAGTCTCTTGTTTCGCTTGTGCTCTAGTGATTACTTTGGCTGCAGTTTGGTAGGTTTGCAGTATGGGTTTGATTATTTCCAGCTTGGCACTATTGTATTGTGGCTTTCTGGATAGTGCATCTGCCAGGAAATTCTTCCCCCCAGGGATGTACTTTAAAGTGAAGTTAAAGTGCTTAAAATACTGTGCCCACCTCACTTGTTTTGGGGACAGTTTTCTTGGGGTTTTGAGTGCTCCTAAGTTTTTATGATCAGTCCACACTTCAAAGAGGGTTTCACTTCCTTTTAGGAAATGCCTCCAAGTGAGAAGAGCCCATCTCACCGCAGAAGCGTCTTTCTCCCATATGGCCCACCTCTGTTCATTTTCATTTAATTTTTTGGATGTATATGTGCATGGCTAGAGTTGGCCCTGTTCATTATTTGTAGTAGAATGGCCCCTATCGCAACGTCACTGGTGTCTGCTTGTATGACAAATGGCTTTTCAGGGTGCTGTTGGATTGGTTCTGCTGAAAACAGCAGTAAGCCAAACGGGAGTACTTTAAATTGGTAACAGCCTCCCCCCTCCCTTCTATATTCCTCAAAAGGTGAGAAATCCTCAAGACGCTTAGGCGCCAGGATAGAGCAATAGCAGCTTTCACATTAGGGTTATAAAACATAGTAGAGTATCCAGATTCCCCCCCCCCCCCCTTTATCGGTTGAATGGCAGTATCACTTTGGGAATCTGACACAGCTCTGCTCAGTTCTTGCTTCATGTTTTTCAGGTGTCCTTGCCTTGCACATTTCCAAGGGAAATGTATCTGCATTGTCTAGAATTCCTGTTTGGAAACCCAAGGCTTTGGTTCCCAGAATCTGATTGCCACAAAGACAGGATGACACTTAGCTACCTAGCATTTGTAGGGATTTGAGAAAAATAATGCAGGTAAATGACTTCCTTCACACTTTCACCTGCCAGTCTTTTCATAGATGGGCAGACCATGGAGAAATCCAGTCAGAAATGTCTTCAGAGCTTCTAACTCAGTCAATCAAAACTAAAAAAGCCGCTCTTTCTGAAGGATAAGTAATCTAAAATCCATAGCCGCTCTTTGAATTCTCTCACCTGCCTTTTCAAACTACAAGGTTTTAAAAGAAACAGAAGGATTGTGAAACATAATAAACAACTTGCAAGGTTTTGCCAGGGCTTGTGGCCCTGAGATAATGCAATTTAGACTTTATCTGAAAATTGAGACTGAAGACATACTAAATTGATCACAGGAGATCTACAGCCTATTTAACAGATAAAAACGCTGATTTGTTCTTCCTTCCACATTTCTGCAGAAGAGTAGCTTCCGTCATGAGAAAAAAAATGTCTTGCAAGCTGCTGTTACTTCTCTTTGATGTCATAGCTGCTGGTAGAACATAGATTACCAGCTAGAAAGTTCAGTTTCGCAGTAGATGTCTTCCAACATTTTAATTCCTTGCATCAGGGTGGAAGTCTAGGGATACTAAAAGCACTGCCCCGAAAGCCACAAAACCTTCAAGGATTTTTTTTTGTCATTCTTGCTTGGGATTTAAATCAGATCAAAAGTGGATTTGCCCCACCACCAGAGACTAAAGATATAGGTCAATATTCTTCATTAATCCAAAGAGCTCACATTTCTAAATAGTTAGTCTTCGCCAAGCTAGAGCTAAATGTGCAAACTAAAAGAAGATGACGTTTGGAATTCACATTTGTATATAACTATTTGCTAACTCAGCTGTTGAAGATGGCAAGTATGAGCAAGAATAATGGTTACTCTTCAGTTAACATTTTTCATTAACTTACTTGTTGCCTGTGTGTGGCTTTCTATCAAACTGTTTTTTCACTCACAAGTATAACATATTTTTCTATAGTGTCTCTTTGTAACAGGCAACAGAGAGAAAGCAGAGCTGCTCAACTGATTCTTTGCATCGGTCTTCACGCAAAAAGAAACTATAGCCCAACCTACCAAAAACATAACTGTAAAAGACAAGACTAGAAATAAAAGTTAAAATAAGCCCAAAAAATGGTAAGAGAAAACCTGTCTGATCTTGATGAACACAAATCACCGTGACCTGACAGATTACATCCCGGAGTTCTAAAGGAGCTGGCAGATGTCATCTCAGAACCACTGTACCACATCTTTCAAAAATCCTGGAGCACTGGGGAACTACCAGAGGACTGGAAAAGA
>JANHFL010004729.1:310927-324245 GCA_032468155.1 Oxyrhabdium leporinum
GGAGCAGTTGGGGCACAGGCACGTCCTCGTGGGAAGGCAGGCAGAGACACTGTGGTGACTAATTGCTTGGTAAACTTGTATAGGCTGCTAAGCCTATGCTGGGGTGGGGAGGCGAGATGAAGAGTGATTGGGTGAGTGGCAGGTGGCAGGTGGGATGGGATGAGCAGGGGGTGGGGTGAGCGGTGAGCAGGCGGGTAAAGGCGGGGCCAGCCAGAGGTGATATTTGCTGGTTCTCCGAACCAATCAAAATTTTGCCTACTTGTTCGCCTGAACTGGTGCAAATCGGCTAGATTTCACCTCTGATGACACCTTTCATGAAGGAAATCACTGAACGTTGAGCCCATTCTCTACAATATCAGGGTATTTTATGAGCATTAGTATGTTGGATTATTTTTTACTTTATTATGATTAGTGACCAGAATTCAAACAGGTTCATAGCACATGAAATAAAACAGAATAATTTACAAAATCACTAATGCAATCACAATGTGTCTGGTTCTACAAACAGTATATCAAAGTTAGACAATGTTCACAGGAACTGACCCATTGTTTGTAGCTAATTTTTAGTCAAACCAATGAACTGATGTACACTACAGCTGCTGTAATCCTGGAGAGCTTGGCTACACAATCAAGAAGAAGAGTAAATATGCCCATTCCCCTCCAAAGAGATTAGTCAGTTGGTGAAATTACAGAAAGGTGTGAAGATTAGGAATAAGATTGAGCTACTGAAAAAATACAAGGGCCTGACTTCACCCGAAGTCCCAAAGACTGCTAAACAAGGGCTCATGGCACTACCTACCAGGTCAAGGAGATACAATAGAGAAGAAAATAAATGTCCTGTTCGCCAAAAAAACCCATCCAAGATGTACTCCCAATTGAAATGCAAAAATACTCTGCTGCAGTAACAGCAGAGCCACCAGCAGCAGAAACTGAACAGTACTGGAAGGACATATGGAGAAAGAGAAGACATACAACACCACTGAAAAGGGGCTGCAGTATCTGAGAGAAGACAGCAATTTCTCTGAACAAAAACCAGTCGCCATCACAGTAGCAAACATCCAGCAATCAGTTAAGTACACAAAGAGCTGGATGGCACCCAACCCGGACATGAAATTAGCAGTGTGTATGAATGTCTAGCAGCACAGATGAACCACTGTTAGTAGCAGACTCCCATGCACATTGTAAACCCATGGAAGAACAGTGCTGATAATGAAAGACCCCCAAATGGAACAGAACCGGCCAACTAATATGCCTGCCTCCCCACAAAATGAAAAGTCCTATAAGGCATCATAGTCACCAAGCTACATTAGTTGCTTATAGATAGAGCAGTTGCCCAAAATTCAAGATCTAAGCAAACCAATCTGAACATAGACTGGATTGAGTACAAGGAAGCCTATGACTCAGTACCACACATGGATCTGTGAATGCCTGGCATTATACAAAGTCAACAGGACATCAAGAACTTTACTCAAGAACTCAATGGGACTGTGGAAGACAACACAGAAGTCAACTTAAGACAGTTCACACAAGCTTCCATCAAGTGTGGCATATACCAAGGTAATGCACTATCCTGGTTGCTGTTCTGCATAGGTTTAAACTGCATCAGGCAGATAATCACAAACATTGGATATGGATACAAGTTCAAGAGTGGAACTACCATCAGCCAGGACCTCTACATCAACATGTATACAAAGAAGGAACAAGACATCAACTCACTGATCCACCCAACATGAAACTACAGTGAGGACACCAGGATGTCATTCAGACTAGAGAAGTGTAGCTGCATGGTAGTCAAGACAGTAAAGAAGTTAAGACTGAAGGGGTGGAATTACTAGTGGGTCACCTAGCAGACATATAGACCAGTTATAAGTACCTTGGCATCTAACAGTCACATGGGAACCATGATAAGGAGGCAAGGAAGATAACATCCAAGTACCACCAAAGGATCATACAGATCCTGAAAAGCTAGCTGAATGGGAAACATGTTTTATCAGTCATAAGATACCCTGCCAGTAAAATGAGCTGGCCAAAGAAGGACATGGAAGCTGCCAATGTGAAGACTGGGAAACTCCTCACAATGTGCAAAGGTTTCCACCCCAAGTCCAGAGACTATATACCAGATGAAAAGTCAAAGCCACTGTCATGGATGAAACCCAGAGCATCCAGGAGTATGTCAGTAAGATGGCACCAAAAGATGAGCTCCTGAGAGAATGCCTTAGGCAGCAGCAGATGTGAGAGAAAGATCAAGCAAAGGAAGTTCCATGAAAAGACAAGGCCCTGCATAGGATGTACCACTGACAGACAGCTGAAGAGGTGGACATTGGAAAAAGGCTGACTAAAAAACAACACTGAGACACTGATCATAGCAGCCAAGAACAGACAATAAGCACCAGCTCTACTCTATAGAAGCAAGGTACAGACTATGCAGAAAGGCATCAGAGATATTCCAACACATAGTGGCAGAGTATAATATGCAGGCAGGAACAGCATGCATTGAATGGCACAACTAAGAAGCTGGTATTGGGTACAGGAACATCTGTACAGAATATGGGCTAGATAGGACATCCCACAGAAGGTCATGGAAAATAAGAGAGCTAACCTCCTGTGGAATTTTTAAATCCAGACAGACAGGCAGATAATAGTCAAGCAACCAGGTACCATGGTAGTAAAAAAAAGCTAGAAGGCAGAGATTATGTATCATAATATGTCAGAAATGACAGAAACATCAGGAACAAGGAGTAGGAGAAAATGGAGAAGGACCAGAGTCTGAAAGGAAATTAAAGACCAACGTGGATCCAGTAATGGTAGGGCACTGACTCCATCCATCCATCCATCCATCTTGAAGACAATTACACAATGTGACTAGTATGCTAGTTTAAAGACAAGGGGGTGATTGTGAGATGGATAATGGTCTTGTAGGTGCTGACAAACAAATAACACTCAGTATTGATACAGCTGCAGTATTAATTTCTTGCCCTGATAAGATAGGAATGCATGAACACATGTAGATTAAAAGAACAGCATCACTGGCTGCCTGTACATCTTGAAATTCTCAGAGTGAAGAATCAACATTAACAATAGACGTATTTGTTATTAAAGTTCTGATCTCTTTGCTTATAGCTAATGTTTCCCACTTCTTTATTTAATTTCTTCATGCAATATATTGTTATCCAATTGACTGCACATTGGGCATGAAATGCAAAGGCCACATGCCAGTTCGTTATTTCTGTCTTTCAGGTTAGATGCTATGAATACACTCTTCACACATGGTAAATGCCAGAAATAATCCTTGTGTTAAATCTATCTCCTGTTTTATTCATAGTCTCTGGTTTTATATTTATGAAGTAGAGGAATAAAACTACCACAAACACTGCTGCTACTTAGAAGTATCATCCAAGATAGCATGTCGTCTTTTATTAAGAATTATATTTTTTGAATTATGTAATTCAATTAATTATGAAAGATTTATGCTTAGAGTAAATTAATAAATTTTAAAAGCAAAACATATTTTCCTTAAATTTATATTAAATTATTCAGACTACATTTTTCTCCAGGCACATATGCACAGACTATAAGGCAACCGACTATCCTGAGAGAAAGTTGCAAGGTTTTACCTATACCCCATAAGTTACTCTGAAGTTACTCTGTTACATACTGCTTAGGTTAGAGGCTTTCTGTGAAGAACCCTCACCACACCCAAATACTTCAACATTTCAATAATTCCCAGAATTTCCCATTCAATATGTGAGTTGAAGTCTAGATCTCTTAAAAATGCCACTTTGAAAAACACTGACTTACATCCTTATAAGTAGCCTTAAGAAGCCTTGTACTTATGCATATTGACTAAAGGAGGGAAGGGGTACTGAAATCCAATGGATTTAGTACACAATTCTATGCATTGTATGGCACTAAAATTTACTTTTGAATAAACATGCATAAGTTTGTACAGTTGCTGTTAATATTCTAAATTCTGAGTACTTTGTAAATAAGTACTTCTCTTGAACAGTAACCATAATTTTCTGCTCTACATCCATATAATACATCTATTTTCAAATTGAAATGAGTTTCAGAATTAGCTATGCTTTAATATATGCATGAAGTGCCAAGAGCTTACCAGACTTTTATGAATCTCCAAGCCAGTGGGAAAAGGGTAGGAGATAATAGTTTGTGAGATCTCTAGTTCTATAAAGATTGACCAGGAAATGTTTATGGAGATCCTCAGTCATCGAGGTTATGGTTGTCCCAAAGCTGCTTTTTCAAGGGGCAACTGGACTTTCTGGTTTTTCTTTGGAGATGTTTCACTTCTCATCCAAGAAGCTTTTTCAGCTCTGACTGGATGGTGGGGAATAGAATGATTTATATTCCTTGCAGACAGCTGGTCATTTGCATCCTTTTAACGAGTCATTAAGGCCACCTGGAGGTTTATCTGTGTCATCAGGGTTATCTGAGTGGTGCAAATGAGTGTGGAGCCTTCTTGGAACTGTTGAAAGGACTGTGTTGTAGACTGGAGATAGATGATATCATATCAAAGAAATCATTGTATTAAAGATGTCTTCAAAGAAAAACCAGAAAGTCCAGTTGCCTCTTGAAAAAGCACCTTTGGGATTGATCAGGAAAAAAAAGGGGGCTTTCATGTTACTAGGATGGCAAGAAAGATGGCAACTTTCCAATAAGATGTTCCCATGTAACTATCTGTTTAGATTTAGCCAACTAACTAATATATAAATGACATAGGTTAGTATGACAATATGTGTTCATTGCATTGAGATTTCCTAGTTTATTCATATTTTAAGAATGAAGGAGTTGTTTTTGTGTGTGCCTTTTTGAAATGTTTATTTTCATTAGACAGAGAAAGTTAATAATAGGGAGCACTGGTGCAGGAAAGTAAAGCACAAATAAAAAAAGCTTTGTTAGAAATAGCTTTGATGCATAAAAGCAAGGTCTCTGTTTCAATTTCTTCTCTATTCCCATGCATATACCATTTTCAAATCACAAGTACAGAGTTATTCATATTACTCTGAATATCTTCTGACATCCACACGATGGGACAGTTCCTAACCTTTAGCCAGAATTTGATTGGGTAATCCCAGCCAAAGTATCAAGGGAATGGCTCATCAGAAAGAAAATTACATTCTGGAATACTTGACTTTTTTTCTTTCTTTTAGTTCCATAACCTGATAAACTAATCAAAACTTTATGCATTTTAACAGAAATCAAGAAAGAGTAAAATCAAAGGAAAGATGAAATACAAAAATAGTCATGACTTGCCAATAATCTCCCTCTGCACCTGCTGTCAAAATAGTGCTCATTTAGTTTTGTGAAATCCCTGAATTACTCAACACCACTTTCTCTACTTTTAAAAAAGGACCTAAACTAACAAAAAAGGAGGAATATCCATAGGAAAAAATGGAAAGCTGAAAATAAGATACAAGTTAGAGAAGAAAAAGAAATACAGTTGGTCAAATCATTATTATTTTTCTCCAAAAATGCCTGCAAATGGTATTATACTGTGGCATAATAAAAGCCCAACAATGCCAGTTCATGTTCTAAAAATGAATTCAACCCTTATTTTGGACTATAATTATAAACATCAGTGGCATTATTCCTCATAGGTGGTCCATAAGACAGATATATTGAATTTCAGTCTTGGAACACTTTTCAGTATTTATGAAAATAAGTATTTTTTTCTTTTGTATTTATTATACTTTAATATAATTTTAAAACTCATCACACCTATACATATTGCATTACACTTAATCATGCAATCCAGATTTTAAATATCATTAAACTTAGCCCTATAGAGTAATAAGCTCCATAGTATGAAAGCTTTATGGTACACGAATATTTTGTAACAATATTTTTACTGTCTAGGTTTCTTTTTAAGAAGTCCCATATTTGGTTTCTATTATGGGAATAGATCCATAATTCATGTTACCTAAATAATAAGTAGGTAATATGGATGTTAGCTGAAACAAATATCATATCCTTGATTAAAATGAAAAGGTCAATAAATGTTGAAACACCATCAATTATTTTATTTTATAACAAGATTAGGTTTGGGAAAATAGTGCTTTTTAAATAGGAATTATTCATCAATTAAGAGCCAGTTTGGTTTAGTGATTAAGGCACTAGAAAGCAGGAGACCATGAGTTGAAGTCCCACCTTAGCCATGAAAGCCAATTGGGTGATTTTGGGCCAGTCACTTCTCTCAGCCCAATTTACTTCACAGGGTTGTTGTTGTGGGGAAAATTGAAAGAGGAAGACGTGTTTGCCACGTTGAGTTATTTGAAAAATAAAGGCAGGATACAAATAAAATTTTAAAAAAATAAAACAAATCTTACATTCTAAACCAGGGGTGTCAAACTCGTATCATCATGGCGGCATCACATGATGTATCAGGACTGTTTCCCCTTTGGTAAACCAAGTAGGGGTGGGGCCAGCATATGATGCATGCGGCCGATGAGCCACGAGTCTGACACCCCTGTTCTAAACCATGATGATAATAGAGCTGAAAATAAATCCTATTTTCAATTCCTTGGAAAATTGAATAGGAAAGTTATTCTCTTTTAATATCATCCCTTCTAATTTCTAAACAAGTGGTCAAGCTCCTGCAGGAGTGGAGAATGTTTATAACTCAGGGCAAGTGTTTTCTGAGCTTGGCTTTCCTTGTGTAAACATGTTATTACTAGTAGATAACATCAGTGGGAAAGTTAAGTTCATTTGCTGTCTATATATAACAGCTGGTCATTGTACCAGTGGCTTTGAGTGGAAATATTGTTTTTTTCCCCTTAATTACTATGCCATTACCTGGTGATAATTATGGTGATCAAATGTTGGTTCGTGCTTATTTGGGAGATGGTTAAAATCAGAGGTAGAATGTATTCAGGGACACATAGAAATAGTCCCCATTTATAAACCATTCATATGGAACACTGAAGATCAAAGAAAGAGGTAAACAGCTCTGAGTATGAGGGCAGGATAGTAGCACCACCTTCTCTCCAGCAACAACTTTACAGTACTTCCCCAGGACAAAGGACTGAGGTTGTTTTCTTGACTGATGATGCAACTTGGGAAGGGAAGGGAAGGGACCAAGATGCCAAAATCAGGTGACTTTACAGAAAGTCACTAATGAGTTTGCATCCACATGTAGCACTGCTGATTTGAACAATGTACTGAAACATATGCAGAAGTATTTCTTTAGAGTCATTATGAAAGACCTTAAAATAGATTGTACTGCTTTAATTTAATTGGCCTATCTGAGCAAAAGCAGTGCTCAGCATTGTAGATGTCTGGCAATTTCGCCTGGCAGCTTTTCCCTTACCATCTGCAACAGCCTCTGCTCTGCTATAAGAGAAACACAATTCACCTAGTGAGGACATTTTTTTCTTCATGCCTTCTGCTACTTCTGGAGCACATAATGGATGGCCAGATAGTGGACTCCCCTTGGATCAACAGTTTTATAATTCTTAATAATAATTTGCACTTCATTTTCTGAAGCATGAACAAAAATATGGCTATCTAAATAATTCTGAGCCATACTATCAAGCTGCCTGTGATGAATACAATATAACTGCCAAAAATCACAATATTGTAAGGAAAAGGGCAATGTGTGGCATACAAAACTCCTTTTCAGAAGTCAGAGTACTACAAATATAGTACTGCCTGAATAAATGTTACCCTTTATGGTATACAGGATTTTGTCACTGTTCTGAAGTTTTGTTCAAATAGTGATTTCACGGTGTGATGTTACTACTCTTATTACTGACCTTATGCATCCTTATGGCAATACCCTGCAGTCTTAAACTGCTTCTAATCTAAACTATCCAGAAGCATCCAACTCAGGGTCTGCTGCAAAAGCAGTCCAAATGAAACAATAATGTCTACCATATATTAGGCATGTGCAAAATGTTTTAAGCTCAGCTCATTTTAAATTCAAAATACCCCCATCTGGAATTCACAAGCAGCTGTTTCCCAGTTGAACACAAATTACTTTCCATGACTCTTTCAGTTTTTGTGGAAGTGTTTCAGGCTCTGAATAAAGCTGTTCCATACTCAAAAGAGCCCATTTAGAATTAAAACAGTAGTTTTGATTTGAAATGGGAGATTTCAAATTCAAACCAGATCCCATTTGAAATATTTTGGATGCCAAAATATTGGCATGTCAATTTATTCATAATACATCAGAAGAGACTTCTTTATATTGCACTTGCACTGATGAGATTGAGCAAAGTGTTTAGTTATTTTTATGGGATATGAATTTTGTGGTTAGTATATTCCATGTGATGACTCAGTTATATAGCCATGCCACCCAGATCATTTTGCTTATATTACCAATCCACTAGCTTCTACTCAGGAATTCTTAATTTAATACAAAATAAATAGATATCATATCAAAATACTTTTTTTTTCATTCGTTTATAAATAAGTCAGTAAACATACCTAATACTCCTTCCTATTCTCTTGTCCCACAACAATAACCATGAGAGGTGGCTTGGGCTTGGGCTAAAAGAGTTACTGGCCCAAAGTCAACCAGCTGACTTTCATGTCTAAGGTGGGACTAGAACTCACCGTCTCCTGGGTTCTAGCCTGATGCCTTAACCAGTAGACCAAATTGACTGTCAACCAGCTTTCAAACAAACGGTTTTTTAAAACGTAGGATAGAATTATAAATCCTTTATCCCCCTAGAGCAGGGGTGTCAAACTCCTTCCTGTGGGCCAGAAGTTTGACAGCCCTGCCCTAGAGGTTTTAGCAACTGGGGAAAGTAAAAATCCAACACTATCTGGACAGAGAGAAATCTCCCTACACAAATACTAGGCACATGATAGACTTCCTTTATGCTTCACATTTGTGAAGAATGCAGTTTTCTAAAAACATTTTATTCCCCCCTCCCCCTTAATTTTCCTTGTTTGCTCTTTTATATGTTACCAGTTTTTCTTGGAGAACAAAACAATTGATCTTCAATCAATTTAGTCAGGTTGAAATTGAAACTTTGATGGCATACTTTGCTGAATTAGCTGCAATACTAAATCTGAATTTAATGAAAATTAAATTGGCTTCCAAAAGCTGAAAGCATACTCACAAATAAATATATCCAAAAGGTTTGCATTTACTTGAACAATATGTGACACAGTTTGGAGAGTCCAAATATACAGTAATTATTTGGAAGAAACTATATGTAAACTATATGTTTTGAAACCAATATTTTCTAATTTAAAAATATTTAGAGATATGTGTGTTGATATTGATTAAAATGCATTAATCTAAAATTGAAAGTTTCTACAAAGTTGCATTTGATAAAAACTCTTGAACATAAAAATAGTAATTTACCAGTTGCCATATAATTCCCTTGATGATGGCATGGACTCAGCAAAAGAATAATACTTTCAGTGCATAGAATTTCTCTTCCAGTCCCTTCCACTGAAAAGTTGAAATGAACCCCTTAGAAATCTCATTTAAGAACCACTGTAAAGTCCTTCAGTCCATCTCCATTAGGCTAAGAGTTCAGGAATCCTATTGATTTACTGTGATAGTAGCAGGGATACAAAGGAATAAGAAGCAATCCATTTACTTGTAACATTTTCAACAGAATAAAGCACAATCTGAACTAAATAGAATTGTCAATTAAATTGGAATTCAGATAAAAACTTTTCCTATTGCTCTATAAAGTATTTCATTCATAGTTTTGCTTTTAGCATAATTTGTTACTTTGAGTCCTAATACACATCCAAAGATTGCTTTTTTTATTTAATTAGATAAAATTAATATATCTATATAAATTGATTCAATAAATATACCTCTGCAATTTCCTATAGACTTAGAAGTTTTAACTTCCCAATGAATAAGGATGTATTACCCAGAGCCCTCCATTCCAACGGGAAGATTTGGTTTTATTCTGTTTTAAGGGGAGACTGGAGACAGGTGAACATATCCCAATACGGTATTAGTCAGATTGACAATTCTTTCCTGAATCACATTCTCACTAGTAATCCTTCAATAGAGAACTGCAATCAAGAATAACATTTTTAGCTATCTTGCATTTTCATTTGCATTCCAGGTATGCATTCCCTCCCTCCCCCCAAAAAAGTATTCTCACTTTTAGGAAATTTCTCTTTAGTTCTAGGTTGCTTCTTTCTGATGCTTTGGAAAATAGGTTTAACCCCCACTTCTTTCTGGCAGCCCCTCAAATACTGAAATACTGCTATCATGTTTCCTCTTGTCCTTCTTTTCACTAGAGTAGCCATACTCAATTCCTGTAATCATTCTTCATAAGTTTTACTCTCAAGCCCACTAATCATCCTTGTTGATCTTCTCTACACTCTTTCAGTATCTCAACATCTTTTTAATATTGTGAAAAATGTTATGATAAAGATGAATGATATTTTAAAATTGCCTATTTGATTACACAATAAACTTATTGAGCTAATTAGCAAGATCAAGGAAAAGTGAGAGGAAACAAAAGGCAAAAAACAATATTACTGAAAAACCCCTCAAAAGGGGAGATGATTTTGAACACTGACAAATGTTTTTGAAATAGTTGAATTGTTCTGGCTTAGGTGTCTACACTCTGGCTATAAACTTGCTTCTATCACCTTCCTGCTTTTAAAATATCCACATTTTAAAATTTTATCACCAAGTAAGAGTGCTAGCAAACTTTGTTATTATGAAATGCAATGGCTTATTAGATTTGCTTTGAAATTTAGCAACATTGTACATTCAAGCCAGTGTTATCTATTGCCTTAAGAATATGTTGTCTTCTGCTCACCTATATACTAATAAATATATTTCCTGAATTAATGCTTTTTGTGGGGAACTAATGGATTTGTATTTGTATTTGTGTGTGTGTGTGTGTGCTATAGTCTTGTCTGTCATGGGTAACATAAATACAAATACAGCTGATCTAAGAAATCCCTTTCTAGAGTATATCCCCTTCCTGTATTTTAGCCCTAGTGATGGTGGAATGATTGCCCTGGTTTTAATTTACCTGGTTCCTGCTGGATGGATATCCCTGCTTCTTTATCCCTCCTTGTCTTGTAAAAAAGACAAGGCAAGAAAAAAGACAGGACAAGACCACAGCTTTGCTATTTCCCCTTTCACTTAAGCTAGAAAGGGAAAGTGGCAGAACTTTTATCAAATTCACTTTTCTTATAGTTAGCACTATCTCAATGTAGATTTTTACCCTTCCAATAGTCAACTTTCAAAAAACAAACAGGGGAGCAATCAGTGAAAGAGTGAAAAGACATTCCTTCACAGCATGCAATAGCCACAGAGCTGGAAGCATGTGCCTACAATGAAATGAAGTACAGCAGCTAAAGAGGACAACATCAATTGAAATGAAACAAGTCAGAAAATACAATTTCCAGTGCATGGCAGAAAAATGCAGTTAAAGCCTAAATTCCAGGTAGGTTAGGTGCAGATATAAGACAACATCATATATTCCTGCCTTGAAAAAATAGTGAGTGTTCTGGATTCATGTTGGGACAAGAGAGCCATTTAGATCTTCCAAAAGCAAAAAACACCCCCCCAAAAATTTCATTTTTGCACCTGTATTAACTATTTCCTCTGAGAAAGTGTCTTCAATTTTCACAGTGCTTTCTAAAATTCACCATCTTTTGTGAACTGTTTAGAACAGAGATTCTCAGAGAGTAAAGAGTTATTTAAGATTCCTTCAGGGACAATATATTCAATGCACGCCTGGGCCAGTATTTTGTTGATTTCAAAAAGTTTTCAGTTTTTAATATGAGTATGCATTATAGATGAATTCAGAAAACCCTAATATTATATACACAGCATTTTTTCCAATTACATTTTTCTCTTTTTTATTAGGAGGCACAAAACACACTAAATTTAAGCATTTGCATAATTTCATTTGGGAATTACAGAAATAGAAAGGATTCAAACTATTTTGTTAGCAGAAAGTAATACAATGCAAAATACAAAAGAAACAGTAAATTGCAATTAGAGTATATCAACTCCCAAACTAAGCATTATTTTCATGAACATCCATGAGGTGAATGGAAAAGGGGAGAAATGGCAAAGAATACTTTGTAGAAGCTTATTTTCTGTTGTTATGTAATGTAGGCCAAAAATTAAACAAGGTGCATTAAAAAAAACAACACACTTTTGTTTCAAGGGAATTGACTTTGAAAGATCCAGTTTGGAATCAGAAAAAAACATTCATGATTACGTTTGCTAAGGAACTTGTTAGATCAATCTAGAAAGTTGCTGGAGAACAGAAATGACTTGGATCTAAATCTCAGAACAAAAGAAATTATTCAAGTGTAAGAAACTACAGTACTACAAAGATCTGGGATCCATTTTCTTGTCCTTCCTTAACTATGATCTCACTACTATAACATGCATTTGGGTTTACCCCTTCAGAAACTGCTTCTTAGGTCTATGCCAGCAGCCAAGCTTATTTCTCTAGGCAAGAAGAAGAGGCTTAGTGAGTTGAAGCAACAAATAACTGTGGCTTGCTTAGTCTTCCTGCAAAATTTGGCAGAAATTCCAAGACACTTAACTTGGTATGACTCACCTTGGCTGTTAGTCTTGAACTTGGCTAAAGGCTTCCAAACAGCTTTTTTTCCCATGTATGTGAGAATAAAGGTATATATAAAACAGTTGATTATCAGAGCAAATGTGCAAAGTTTCTTCTTAATTCCACAGCAATTCATTGTCTTTCCTCTATGTATTGTTCGGTATTGATGTTAGGCTGATTGATCTGTAGTTTCCTAGGTCTGTTTTTTTTCCCCTTTTTTGAAGATGGGAACCACATTAGCTTTTTTTCAGTCCTTTTTGAAAGATGTGATACAGTGTTCTGAGATTATATCTGCTAGCTCCTTTAGAATTCTGGGGTGTAATGAGAGGTTCTAGTGATTTGTATTCATCAAGATCAGACAGGTGTTCTCTTACCATTATTTGGCTTATTTTAACTTATGTTTCTAGTCTAACTTTTACAGTTATGTTTTTGGTAGGCTGGACTATAGGTTTTTGTGTGTGCGTGAAAGCTGATGCAAAGAATGAGTTAAGCAGCTCTGCTTTCTCTCTGCTGCCTGTTACTTCCTTGCTGTCTTGCATAAATAATCTTATTTTCAGATGCATTTTTTGCCATCTCTGTTATTTCCTTTTTTAAAAAATGAGACATTCTTCCAATTTGTGCCTTCTGGCAAACTTCTGTTTTCTTGGCAAGAGATCTAGCTTGCCATTGCTTTTGTCATAAGTCTGAGAGAGTTCTTTCTTTCTTAATTTATTCCTTCCTTCCTTCCTTCCTTCCTTCCTTCCTTCCTTCCTTCCTTCCTTCCTTCCTTCCTTCCTTCCTTC
>JANHFL010004729.1:324345-336356 GCA_032468155.1 Oxyrhabdium leporinum
TTTGTTCATTCTGAGCCTTTGCTTTCCTGACTTTGTCTTTGCAGATTCTGGCTATCTGCTGATATTCTGCCTTAGTTATGTGTAATTCTTTCCATTTTTTGTAGTTGTCCTTTTCGTCTTTCAATTTGTCAGAGACATGTTTGTGCAGCCATGCTGGTTTCTTCTTGGATTTCTTCTTTTTCTTTTTGAGTGGTATTGTGGTGGTCTAGGCTTTTATGGTCTTAGACCTTAGAGTTTCCCAAGATTCTTGAGTTGTTTCCCCCTTTCTGATTTTCATCCAAGAAATCTTTCCCACATTCTCTCTGAGTTTGTTAAAATCAGCTGTTTTAAAATCTAGGATTCTGGTATCATTATTCTATTGCTTGTGTTTGTGTTATGTTGAATTCTAGTATGACATGGTAACTCTCACCTAAGGTTCCAGCAGTTTCAACTCTCTCTATCACTTCTTCTCTATTTGTAAGAATTAAGTCCAGTGTGTTTGTCCCTCTAGTTCCCTTCTCTACCTTTTGGATAACAAAGTTGTCATCTAGGTTGGTCAGGAACCTATTTGATTTCTCACTTGATGCGGAATTAATCTTCCAATTGATGTCAGGGTAATTGAAGTCACCCATTATTATTGTAGTGTGTTTCCTACATATATTTGTTAATTGGTTGGCAAAAAGTACAACTATTTTTTCTGCTTGGTTGGGTGGCCTGTAGTATGCACCTATGGCAATGTCATTCTTTCTTTCTTTTATATTGATCCATGTGCATTCTAAGAGGTTTTTGTCTTTGATTTTGTGCATTGCTGTAGCAATATAGTGGTCCTTTACATACAGTGTAACTCCACCTCCTCTTTTATGAGGTCTGGGTTTTTTTGAGCAGTTTGTATCCTTTTTTCAATATGTTCCAGTCATGGGTTTCATCTCACCAAGTTTCTGCAATTCCAACTATATCATATTTACCTGTATCATATACATTTGTATAAAATGTATCATATACATTTGTATAAAAGCACTTCAAATGTATCATATACATTTGTATAAAAGCACTTCAGGTTTTTATGTCTGTGTATGCTTCCTATGTCTCCTATTTGATATTTGAGTTTGTCTTCCTTCCCATCCCTCCTTACCTCATTATTTGACTTGTTTTCTAGGGTTTTTTGCTTGGAATTATGCCCTCGAGATTGGTCAACCTCCCCCTTTGTTGATCAGACTACCACAATTTTAGAATTCATTCTGTTTCAGGTGGTTCAGTCTTTGTGTCTTTCTCCTTGGTACTATCATCTTATCCTTCATCCTTCTCAGTGAAATGCTTATTTACAGAGTCCAAATTACTGGCAAGTATAGTTTTATAGTGAGTCAGTTTGCATTTTTTAAGATATTGCAAGAAAATTAGGAAAGGAAAGCATATGTATGCATATTTTCTGCTGCCTACCAAGAATCTGCTGAATCAAGTTCTCCTCACAGTTTACATATCCATTGAGGTTCCCATATGATTACTACTATCTCCAGAAACATCCATCTCACCATACTATTTAAATCAGGGTTCTGCAACCTTAAACACTCAAAGAGCCATTTGGACCCGTTTCCCACAGAAAAGAAAACACTAGGAGCCACAAAACTTGAGTGGGCATGGCCAACTCAATGTCACTCCCACCCAGTCACATGACCACCCCCAGCCACGCCTAACCCGGTTTCGTGGCTCCTGGTGTTTTCTGTGGGAAATGTCTCTCTCTCTTTCTCATTGGTTTCTGTCTTTCCTCTCTTTCATTCTCTCCCTCCATCATTTTCTCATTTCTCTCTCTCTTTCTCTTTTTCTCCCCTTTTCTCTGTCTCATCTCTCTCTCGCATGTGTGCATGCTTCACAGAAGCAAGATACTCTCCTGGGTCGGGATCACGGTGGTGGTGGCAGTGACAGCGACTCTTCCTCCTGCTGCTGCCACTGCAGCAGGTGGGTAGCCAGCCACACTGCACAGGAGAGCCGGAGCTCTTCGGGTGGCAGCGGCTGCTCCTTCCCATTTCCCTCCTTCCTGAGCCAACACAAAGGGGACCGCAGCTGGCACTGAGCTGCCTGCAAAGGATGCAGAATCACAAAAAGCAGCTGGTCATGGGCAGTGCAGAGAAACTGCTAGGGACGCTTCAGCCGCACGACTCTACGGAGAGGCTCACACCTTCTCAGGGCAGAGAGTAGGTTGTGCGACTGGGTCAGCAGGGAGCTGCAGGAGAGGAGTCAAAGAGGGGTCAAAGAGCTGCATGCAGCTCAGCTGCCAACACCCGATTTAGATGTTGGTACTATACTGTATCAATCTATCCCCTCCAAGATTTTTGCCCCAATCACTGTAACAGCAAAGATTACTCATGTAGTCTTTTGATTATAATTGCTGGCTATACATGTAGTTCTTGTTTTCCAGCTGCCCTGTTTAGCTTCTGTTTGAAGCTATTATAGCATTGAAAATAATCTTTACAATCAGTCCTTGAACTTATAACCATTGCAGCCCAGGATTTGGGCGTTTTAAATCAGCAAGCATCTACAATTGCTTAAATCATTATCTCCATTTGCTAGCTGACCTTGGGACAGTCAGCCCATCCCTCCTCAAAAGATTGCTGTGGAGAAAATAGGAGGAGGAAGGAGTATAAGGTATGTTTGTCAGCTTGAGCTATTTTTTAAAAAAATGATAAATGCAGAATATAAATAAAAACATAAACAAACAAATGAATAAAATTTGTGTGCTTCACAGTTGGCTTCCAACAAGCAGATTCAATGGAGAAAGAGTCTTTGAAGGACTAAGCTCAATGGTGTCATTAAGCAAGACTATTGCAAATGATTCATTTAACACCCATGGTGGATGTGAGGTTGCTGTCACACAATGCCTTACTTAATGCCTGTGTCACTTAGAGTTGCTAATCAATTTGTGGTTTTTAAATGAGAACTACCTGCAAGTAGAACTAAATCTTCACTGTTTGTTCCATGTTCTATATAATATCATTCCTGCCTCTTGGACATTTTTTATGACTCCCCTTCCCAATTGTAAGTGAAGAAAGAATCCATACAGGAATTCATCCTGAAGTCTCAGTGCAGGACATGCAGACCTGAGTAACTAATTCACTAGAAGGACAACGAGGACTTTTTCCATTCTTGCCTCACCAGAGTATGCTATACACTGCATGTCTTAAAGGAAAAACATTTTTTGATTGTTATAGGACTGATTCCTTTGGTCTATGGCCTGAAGCGTTTCTGTCTAAACTTGTAATCTCTTGCAATTTTGTTGGTAAGCTTAGAGAAGATGAAATGAAAGGTTGGGACACTCACTTCAGTTTGGATCTGTTATCCAAAGAGATTGTGGGTAAAAGCCATACTGCTGGTCTGGAACAATGGAGCTAGTCAGGAGGAAACAAATATATCTTGGCTGGCTTTTA
The DNA here is from genome assembly GCA_032468155.1 of Oxyrhabdium leporinum. Taxonomy (NCBI): domain Eukaryota; kingdom Metazoa; phylum Chordata; class Lepidosauria; order Squamata; family Cyclocoridae; genus Oxyrhabdium; species Oxyrhabdium leporinum. The sequence continues at coordinate 327,744 of JANHFL010004729.1, forward strand.
AAAAAACAACAACCCACCTTTACTCATTTATTTATATATAACAGCAAAAGGAAAAAAAGAAAGAAAACAACACTAAAAACAAGTGAGAGGAAGAGTATGTCCACACAAAACAGCAACAGTAGATTTGCAGATCTGTCAATAAAGGAAACAAAAGCCCCTTGATTGGTTTTATTCTACCAAATCAAAGGTGCTATGTATGACAAAGCAGGATAATCATTATGCAAAATAAATTGTCTTGGTTTGATGTACCTATTAAATGGAAAAAACATTATTTACACAAGATCAGAAGTATTGATAAAGCTCATGTGATAAAGCAGAATAGCTGTCTGGTACCTGGAAGTAAAATAAAATACCTTTATTTCCCAGAACAAAAACAAATGTATTATTTTTGTATGAACGTTTTTGGCATTTTGAATGTTTTTTAAATGTATTTTTTTTACGGGGAAAAAACATTCCTACAATTTATAGAAAGTGCATAGATCCCCATATTGAATATTCTGGCTAGAAAGAGATTATTCAGCAACAAAACCAAATTAGAAAACTGTACAGTATTCATGCTGTATGCCAACTTTTTCTCTTCTCCATCTTTTCTGTTGCATGTAGTATTCAGAGTGACCATTTGACCTTCTGAGAACTGGTCCTGAATGTCACTGCATCAGTACATTAAACAAACAGCTTCCTGCTATCAGAATAGCAAAACTAGATGTCTGATATTGTTCTTTATCTAATGGCCTTCAAAGGTCATTCTCAGAATGTAAGTAGTGCAGCTACAAATAAATACACACTGCTTCTGCACTGAATGAAGGAAAGGGATTTAGTGATTTCATGATACTTTAATAGTCCTTGACTGTTCCAAGGTTCATTATTAATAACAAGCAAAATATTTTAATTAAACATAAAAGGGAATGCTTGAAAATTTTGCTGAAATTATTTAAATTTTCTTAGAATTCTTAGATTTCTTCAATAGATATACCAAACTGTTTAAAGCAGGATCACACAGTCCCCCCCCCCCCCGTACATTACAAAAGTTCTAAACTAAAGGTATTCCAGGTTCAGATAAGGTACAATTGATGGTAAGGGTAAGAGGGTCAACATCAGTATAAGGCAAATCCACATGATCTACCCCCACCTACTGCTCTATGTATTTATCTGAAAGCAAACTACAAGTTCAGCATTTCATGCTTTATATTTCAAATACTTTTATATTTGTTTTATATCTGAATAAGGGTGGTATCTAAAACTTTTATGTAAGCCTAGAAAAGAGGTTTGTTATGCTCTGCCATCTGTCACCCAATCCAGTCAAGTGCTTTTTCTGCCAGATCACATTATCATTCATGCAAAATACATTTCTATAATCATTGTTACGTTATTCATATCCCACTTTCAGGCTTCGGACAGATTACCCTAGTCAACATTAAATCCTACTTTTGATTTTGGAAATATATATGAAACAGTCCAACATAGCATGTTATGTCAGTCACCTGATACAATTAACTCACTATGATACTGCCATATGTACTGTGGGCCTATAGTTTTAGACTGATATTTAAAATAATAAAATTTAACAGACTAATAAAAAAGGAAATAAGTGTGTGTGTGTGTGTGTGTGTGTGCGCCTCTGAGTATATATTTGAATATGTTTGTAAAGGCAATGAACAGAAAACTAAGTTTATTTATTGTATTTATTGGAGTGTCTGTGTGTATGTATACCTAACTAAAATTCTTGTGCATGTAATCTTTAACTAGGTGAAACAGTGCATCAAAGGGCAATTTTTTTTGAATTCAGGTGTTCAAATCGGCTCATTTGCAGAATGTGTCCAAAATCCAAAGCCCATGATTCCTGTTGGATTAATATTTAGCAAATTAGTGGTATACCTGGTGCTACCATATAATTGCCTAAAGGTTCATTAGACTGGTTTCTCACTAGACCTCCAGTGGCTATATAAACTGTGGCTGTATTCATCTGATCAAGGTTAAAATAGATCTGTTGTTTTCTCTGATAATCTTTAATGGACTTTTGCTGATCATGAATAAAATGAAAGAAGAAGAGATCATTTGTTGTATTTTAAGATAAGGTGATAATTTATTAAAATCCTTTATATTTTTTATGATGAAAGGGAATAATATTTATTTATATAGTTGTCTTTTTTTTTTACTGTATTCTGATTTTTTTTCTTTTCATGTTTCTTTTTATTTTTCTTCTATTTTTCTTTTCTGCTTCTGTACTTTCTATTTTTTATTCTTTTATTTCTTTAGTTTGTATTAATTTTGTATTGTTAATTGTAATCTTTAATAAAATTATGATAAATGCATGTGTATCTCTGTACATGTCTGAATCAACCCTTTAAAATCTTGCAAATGTCACTGCAGAAGTGTAACAACAAAATGTTTTTGCTGTTTTATACTAACTTCCAGGTTTCACCTGTTCAATTTGAAGGCGTTATTTAGCAACAAGAAAGTGGAATTCACACTTCAGCTGCTACTTCAGTTTAATTCATTTGCTTGAGTGAGCAGAATAGTCAGAAAGTGAGATATTTGTGTGAACAACAGCAAAAATAGTTTGTTATTTGTAACAGGGTTCTTTTCTTTTTTAAGAATGTTGAAATTATCCAATCAAACCTTTTCATATTTTGAAAAATAAGAAATGTTTTTATTTTGCAGAAATGTTTATCTGCTATGTAGACACTTTGTCAGTTCCAAGTGTTGATGATCATCTTCAATGACACTCACACCTCAGAAATATTCATTGCAACACTACAATGATCTGTTCTGTTCATGTTAGATGGCAATTACAATCTCAAGTGAATGCATTAGTAAGTATCACACTCCTCTTTCAGTGATGCACATGGTCTGCCCAGAGCTACATGCTATTCATGATTATTTTAGTTCCTAAAAGATGGGGTTCTACTTTTTTCAATTCCTTCCAATCCAAAGCTGTTAAACTGTAAAGTTTGCCTGCTGATCATGGGATCCAGCCATCCTTCCATCCTTCATTTTGTAAAGTTTTACATTAAAAGCAACAACATATTTAATGTCATATCTAATTTGTGCCTCCTTAGACCAAGTCAGTTAAAACCCTGTACCCATTTCAGGCATAACTTTGTTTTTTGCATTTGCTATTCTGACAGGACAGGATTAATTGCTAGTTTATGGGTAAATTTGGCAACTGTGACCTTGCTGGTCAAAGTAGGTACAAGGTGTTTCCTTCATAAGGAAGTGTTCAGGGATTATTGCTTACTTCCCCTTTTCTGACTTGTCACTTCCTGTGGTACAAGCATTGATGAGAGAAGGGAAGTGAGGCCATTCCAGCCTCCATCTTCCATCCAGAGAAGCTACTCACAATTTTTCAGCTATAATCTTGGTTCATCTGGGGATATCGCAGGTGAGCAGAGTATCCTTACACACCTTTAGGCAGTTAAGGTCCTGGCTAGAGTGTGGGTTATAGTTTGGCCTTGATAGTAAGTAATTATAGTAGTTACGTTATACTTAGGAGAACATGGTCTCTTTTATGGAGCATGGCTGCTAGTTGTTATTTGTGCTGCAATTATATATGCTATTGCTTATTTTTTACAATTTTACCGGATGTTGCAGAGTTGAATAAAGTTTAGATGGTGAAATACTGTCTCCTTTATTGAATGCCAGTAAAGGTTAACTGCCTGGATAGCTTTCCATAGAGCACAGGTGTCAAACTTGTGGTGTCACATTGCCGTCACATGACGTTTCATGGTGGCTTTTTTCCTTCGCGGAGCTGGGGTGGGCATGGCCAACATGTGACACATCTGGCCTGCAGGCTGCCAGTTTGACACCCATGCCATACAGCCACAGGATTATGGGTTATTGAGTCCAGGATAACTACTTTAAGGCTCTTCTTTGTAGGAAAGCCTTTATATGGAGTATTACATTAAAATAAAATAAAAAATCTCCTGCTTTTCAAGAAATAAAATCTAGTAGCTAATATGCTACAATAAGCATTAGAGTTTACTGATTTGCACCAATCTGAATGCTCAATTCAATTTCAAAAATTTAGACAAGAAGTCAAGTTGAAAAATTAGTTTAAAGAATATGCATCAGTCTGTAAATTCAATTCTAAACTTGACTCAGTTGATAAATACAGCTGAATCTTTAAATCTAATATGCAAATATATGAATGTTTGCATAATCTTTCTAAAGTGTTTGGGTAAGGAAAAAACACTGATATTTTCTGATCAAGCTCAAATATAGAAGAAAATCTTTGATTGCATTATTCCGGTCAGCCAGAATGGGTGAATTTTTCACTTGATTTATGGCTGGATCAGTTGTGCTGGATTTTTTGTCACTGAAATACATTCAATAAATTCATAAACTCACATTTATTTTAAATATCATCAGTCCCATTGGAATTGAAGTGTATCTAACATAGATACCAAATGGGTAAATGCTGTGTGAATGAGGATTTTGAAGTCTTTTTTTAAAAATCCTCATTGATATATACTACCTGTTGGGAATTTATGGAAACAATACAAATTAAAATGTTTAGCTCCCTCTTTGAAATGCTATCATACCACCTTTTCATTCACTTAGGCATTTGAAAGTACTGTACTGAAATGCTTAATTTACATTGCAGTTTTTATGTCAATGTTATTCTAGATTTGTTTGTTTGTTTATAATAAATTTAATGAACTGTCTTGTGGTATAGTGGTTTTCATTTCCTTACCCTACTTGTGTCTTAGGTGAAAAATAAGATGAAAACAGTTACAAGCAATAACACATTTTAAAAGCTTGGCAGAGATTTTGTTTGTTCATTCGTTTTACTAGATGGCAGTCATTTATAAATAATATTCCACAATTGCACTTTGAAATGAGCTATTCTATCATCTTATGAAGACTTAAAGAGAATGTGTGAGATACGTTCATAGCAACTATAGTAATATTCCACTTTAAAATAAATACAAAATATGACACATAAATTAAAAAGAATAACTTCCATGTCTTGTCTTTAATAAAAGTTCTGCAACTGCAGGTCCAACAAGGATTACTGGCACTATTTTTCTTCTTCTTACTTCTACACTTATAGTGTATAGTTTGGTGATACAACTCTTGACCAGAGTAGCAATTTCAGAATGTGTCCTTTATGTCTTTCCCTTTGCAATTGTACCTCTCAGGAATTGAAGCTATTGTGCTGGGTTCTCCAAAAATAATTGGTTAAATGTCAGATGCTGAAATCATTCTATTAAGCTGAACATCTATCTTCTTTTTTTCTACAGTCTTTGCTCTTGGTTTTATTAGATGCCAGCCCATACTTTGGAAATAATTTCAGGGTACTTGTCTCTTCTTTTTCCATTTAATAAATGTACCTTCCATCCATCAGAGTTTGTCTACAAAGGCTTCTTAAATTCAGAGAATTCTTGTTTTTTTGTTTTATTTGTTTGGTGTTGAAAAAAATTACTTTCTTTTCTTTGCAAGTGGAAGCTCTCAATCTGATTATTAGGATTTATGGAAAACTAAGCAATAGCTAAGAAGTAAACCAGGGATCTCAAAAACAGTGAATTTATTATCTTCCTAAGGGAACTGTCTCAGCTTCACCTGCAATTGAAATATATGAAAATATATAGATTTAACTATTGATTTGAAAATTCAGTTCAACTTTTTCTCTGTCTTCCAACTCACCCTTCCATCTTCTCTCTCTTGTTTGAAACTATAAGTCTTGTAGGTTTTATGACAAACTTTTCTTTTATAATTTTCTATTTCAGCAAAATATTTCATAAACAAATAATCAGATTCTAATTGAAAGAATTATCTTTCATATGTGGTGTGTGAAGGAGTGGCAAAAGATGAATATCAAGCAATGCTGTTTATTTCTCTTCATTAAACCCATTAATGGAAAGTCAATGCAAATTATTTTATTATTTTATTGATATTATTTTAATAGTATTAATAAACATTGAGTTTAGTGATTCTGAAAAAATGCATGTTTACAGAGATGAATTTCTTTTGGCGTGCTGTACTAGAATTTTGATATTCCTTTTTTTATTATTGGTACAAAATGTGATAATTCAGTATGATTTTAAATATTTTTCATATGTACACAGATGTAGAAAAGTTAACATTTGGACCTGGTAAACACTAACCTTTTTCCTTACAATTGCTGTTATCATATGTAGCTTCTTTGAAGGTAGGTACATTTTATTATACTGCCCACAAAATTAAGCAGACTTTGCCCCTTGACTATCCATCACTAATTGTATTATTGTTGTTGTTGTTGTTGTTGTTGTTACTGTTTCTTAACTGTAATGCTGGTCAGTGACCATAATAAAAATTACCATTATTACCATTTGGTTTTAATTGCAAACATATCTGAACTTCAAGAAATAAAATCAATAAAAGAATGAACTAAAATTATTTATTGTCTTTGTCTTTATGAAAAAAATGAACAATAGAAATTTGTGGAATTCCATGGATTCTAGTAATCCAAAAATGGGCATTCATAATACTTGGTAATCTTGAAGATGCTATAAGATTCTGCAACTTTTTAATTGCACAATTGGCAAGATGATGTAGTTGTTATCTCTTTGATTTGAAAATAAATAAACGTTTGAAAAAGTGACTAAAGCAGGAGAATTATGAATATTAAAATGTAAACATCCCATGGGTTGGATTGTTCTAATCGGATATAGATCCTAACAATCGGAATTTTTTTTGTACAATATGTGCTTGTCTTAGAACTATGGACTTACATCCTCCAAGTAATTCACACAGCTAATTCTAGAGTTCTCAGTTATTTCAACAGTTGTGAACTTTGTGGATGCCAGTGGGAATTAAATTCTACAACAGCAGTGGTTTTGAGGGCTGCTTGTCCAGTGGGGCATGTCAAATTTTCTGCCTCAGCTATCTGTACAAATCTGTCAGAGAAAGGCATCCCAATTGAAACAGGTAGAGCTCACACACTTCTATGTATGAGTTATCTGCTATTCAAGAGCTGGCAGATTTTTTTTAAACTGTTGGCAACTCTTCTGGTCTGGAATTATTCTTTCACAGATGGATTTATCCATATTTAAAGCTGAATATTTTTATTCATGCAGGGTAAACTCTAAAGAAATAAAGCACAGAGAAAAATTGATATGTATACAAGTACATTGATTTCATTTTTTAAAAAATGTATGATGTAAGCCAGATTTATGTTTTCAGTTTTGTTTTCAGTGTCATTATATGTATTTCTAAGTTTGAACAATCATGCATTTTATTATTTGAATTTCAGTTCTTTCTGAAAGACCTGAAAGCATATGGTTTAGGCTTTTGCCTAAGCCTAAAGAAAATACAGTGGCATCCCAGTGCTCATTGTTAATTGGTTCCGGGAGGCATGATGAGTACCAAAAACAATGACTAACAAACATTATTTTTCCCAGAAGGAATAATGTAGTGAGTCGCAAGGCAGCCAACATAGAGAAGTTCTAGCTTGTGTGTTGAGTATATACAAACAATGAACACAAGGGCAAAATTTTCACATCAAAATGCATTGAGTGCCAAATTTGATGAGCTTGAAAGCAGTTGTGGAGCAAGATACCACTGTATATTAGATTAAGTAAATAAAAAGTGTTTTAGTCCTTTAGGAATAGTACCTAAATAAATGGATTCAAAGACTATGACAACATGTTTATATAAAGCATGATTTTTGGATTTGTATGACATGATAAACCATAATGCAATTATAAAAGAATGTACCAGAGAAGAGAATATTTGTAGCTTAGGGTGGAACTGTGGGGTCCTTAGTGTTTTCTGAGCTTGGCTGTTTTCTTGCAAATGTTTCATTACCAAACTAGGTAATATCATCAGTGATATTGTTGTTACTTAATTTGGTAATGAAACATCTGCAAGAAAACAACCAAGTTCAGAAAGCACCAAGGAACCCTATATGGACTGTACCACACAAAAGCCTAAAATGTGATTTGTATAAACTGATAACCATGAATTAACCAAACACTTGTTCATAATAAATTAGGAGTCTGTGCTATTAACTATTTGGTATATCTATAAAGATTAAATAAAATGTTTTCCAAGAATGTTTTCATTGTCAGTTTCTATAGCAACAATCTTAGTTACCATTGTTTCAAAATCCCAACAAGGTTCCAGTTGTATTTGGAAGATCTAATGGAACTAGTGGAAGAATACTATTGGAAAACTGGACTGGGTATTTAAATACAATATTTTTAATAAAGGGTGGATGTTTCTTTTTTTATTTACTTTTTGCTACTGGAAACATGGCGTCTCCCGTGTTATAAGCAGAGAGGAGAGATAAACCGTGCAGCGCCATCTGCTGGCAAAGAAAAAAAGAACTATAACCTTGAAAGCTTGTATAATACGATAAGGACCGACCTTGTTTTGACTGCTGAACTATGATAGAGAGTGAAACGCGAACAGCGTAGCTCTTGGAACATGAAAGAAAAGAAGATTGGAAAGTAACGGAGCGCTGGCTAAATATTGAGACGTGATGGATTTATTTGGAATACAACTTAATATTTGATGGTCGTGGCTTTTTCTCCCTTCTTGGATGGAGTTGGAATACAATTTAAATATTTGATTGTTTTGGCTTTTTCCTCCTTTTCTGGATGGATTAGGGTCTGAAAAACCTGAAATATT
>JANHFL010004730.1:9245-24688 GCA_032468155.1 Oxyrhabdium leporinum
ATTTTCCCCAACATTCTAGGAAGGCTGAGTTGTATGGTTACTGGATTTATCACTTTCACTATAGGGAAAGGTCCTAACAATTTAGGTCCTAATTTCTTACTAAGCAATTGTAGCCTAAGATATTTAGTTGGCAAATACACTTTATCTCCTACACAGAAAGGCGGCTGAAGAGACCTATGCTTATCCGCTTGCTTTTTATATTCCACAGCGGCTTCAGCTAAAGCTTTCTTCATGCTTTCCCAACCTCTCTTCAAAGAATCCATCTATTCAATTAAAGACATATAGGAGGGGGGCTCTATGGGCAGTTCAGGCATAGGAATGAATTCCATGCCACTGGTAATTTGGAAAGGAGTTAATCCAGTGCTACTGTGCGCTGCATTGTTATAAGCCATTTTCGCAAATGGTAACAAGTCAGCCCAATTGTTGGTAATTGACATAACATCTGATGTATTGTTCCACCATAGCATTCACATGTTCGCGGCTCCGTTCGGATGGAAAGCCGAGCTAAGTCCCTGGGATGACCCAATGGAACTCAGGAACTCCCTCCAAAACTTAGCAGTAAATTGGATTTCTCTGTCAGATATGATCCGGCACGGCACTCCATGAAGGCGATATATTTGCTTCACAAATTACTTGGCCAGATTCTTGGCAGATGGTAATCCAGAGCAAGCGGTGAAATGAGCTTGCTTAGAAAACAAATCGATTACAGTCCAAATTACTGTGTTCCCGCCACTTTCTGGGAGTTCAACTATAAAATCCATTTCGTTCTCTTCCCAGGGTTTGCTAGGTTCCACCACTTTCTGGAGGAGACCAGGAGGTTTCCCTGGTCTCATTTTCATAGTAGCACAGATGGAGCAGCTTTTGACATAATCTTCTATGTCAGCTTTCATCTTTGGTCACCAAAATTGCCTCCTGGCTAAGTGGCCACCTAGTTCGAATCATGACTCTTTTGCAGTACCAACAGCCTTAAACTTTTGGGTATGTAGAGTTTGGATCCCTTCCATGCCAGCCTCTCCCTCAAAGTTAGGGTCTCCTGGTTCTCTGTGAATCATGTGTCAGTTGACAGTGCTGCTTTTAAATCAGCAGTCAAATTCTCTTCTGGGGCCTTGGCTCTACTTTTTGCTTGGGGCCTTGTGATGACTTGGACTGCTAGCTGTCAGAAATCATAGCATGGCTGAACTCTTCTCAACGGCTGTCATACTGGGGCTTTCTTGAAAGTGCGTCAGCTAACAAATTCTTCCCCCCTCTGGGATGTATTTTAGTTGGAAGTTGAAGCATTTAAAATACTGAGTCCAATGAACTTGCTTAGGAGAAAGTTTCCAGGGGATTATCAGGGCTTCAAGGTTTTTATGATCAGTCCAAACCTTGAACTGTCCCTTTTCTCCCTCTAGGAAATGTCCCCATGTCAAAAGAGCCCATCAGACCGTAAAGGTTTCTTTTTTCCACACTGCTCACCTTCTCTTTGATAGATGATTCAACAGGTCCTTCATGAGCGGGAGTGGGTAGCTGTTTTGCACGCACAAACCATTAATCAATCGAAAATCAAAGGAAAGTCTCATCCCCCCATCTTTTTTTCTCTTAAATAGTACGGGGGCTGCTAACTTTGATTATTGTGGGCTCGATGAATCCCCTAGCAAGGTTGCTGTCAATGTATTTTCTTAATTCAGTCATTTCTGCCAGTGTCATAGAGTATATCTTTGGCTTTGGTAACTTCACCCCTGGCTCGATCTCGATTGCACAATGCGTGGGTTGATGGGGTGGGAGGAACATTCCACCTCACTAAAAGCCCCGGATAGGTCTTGATATTCTTTTGGAACTGGGGGGCAGCCAAGCAGTGCTTCAGCAGCAGCAGCTGCTGCTTCAAGTGAACTGGGGCTAGCTGGTGGCAGGGCGCGAACTGGAGGGACTGGTGGCAAAGGGACAATGCCTATTATGATTTTCCTGTAGCCATCTTCCCATTTGATTATGGGGGCCCATTTGTCCAAACAGGCAAGCCCCAGTTTGACTGATTTGGTTATCTTGGGGGCTACCATGAACCTTATGAGCTCTTGGTGCTGCCCCAATTCCAATCTAACAAGCTCGGTGACTTGGGTATCAGGGGCTCCGCCTATTAATTTTCCATCTTCTTGTTCAAACTGAATGGGGTGAGCCAGGGCTTAGTCTTTATTCCCAGTTGCTGAATAATGGGGAACCCAATTAGGCATCTGGTACAGCCCATGTCTATCACTGCTTCTACTTCTCCCTGCACTCCAGTCTCTAGCTTGATTTTTACTGCAAAAGGGCAAATGACTCCACTCACCATTGAGTCGTCTTCTCCGCTGGCCATTTCTAGGGGAGCCCCTTTGACCGGAGGTTCCTTACCTTCTTTTCCAGTAGGGGGAACCTCTACGGCTTGCTGTGCAAATCTACTAGTGTCTGGTGGGTTTCTTTGGGTCCGTCTCCCCCTGGTTGCTGCGGCTGGCCACGGATGAGGGACCGGTGCAGGGGCCAAACACTCAGAAGCTCGATGGCCCAATTGGCCACATCTGTAGCACTTGAAATTTCTGGCTTGTTGGGCTGGAGGTGGTTCTGGTGGCTTGGCTGGTGATCGTCGTCCTAAAGGTCGCCATGGCTGTCTCTCTGCCTGGGGCTTGCGATGTGGATTGATTTCCTGGTCCATCGCTATGGACATCGTATACCAGTCTTACAACCGATCGTGCACCTCCCGGATGCCACAGGCCTTCCTGACCTCTTGGTCGATGGATTCCTTAAAATAATGGATGAGAATGGGCTCAGGCCAGTGTCTGAGGGCACCTGCCACGCTATGGAAATCCCAGACAAATTATTTTATGGCATGGGTCCCCTGCTTCATGACCTTAATTTGGGCTTCATTCTTGTTTTTCTGGTCTGTGTCTTCAAATCTGGCCCAGAGCAGTTGGACGAATTCATTGGTGGCATCCAGCTCGATAGCCCCTTAATCATGCAGCTGGGCAATCCAATCAGCTGCTTCCCCTTCATTCATCCTGTTTGCTATGGCCAAAATCAGGTCATGCTCAGACTGATACATACCTCCATAGCGATCAATGTATGCCCAGACTCAGTTGAGGAAGTATGCTAACTTCCTAGGGGTTTCGTCAAAAGCCGCTCTGAACCTTGGTGGGGTCCTGCGGCTGGAAGGACATGCTGCATGGCCGGAGGCGCAGCCGGGACAACCAGTGGCTCGGCAGGAACCAGTAGTGATATCCACGCAGGCTGCAGGATTGGAACGGGCTGCTGGGCCACCGGTGGCTGCTGGAATGCAGGAGGAGCCCGGACCCCCCCCCCCGGCTGTTGGAGCTGAGCTGGTGGCAGAATCTGAGTCAGAGGTGCAACCGGCGCTGACATCCACTGGTACCGGACCCACCCCTGGCCAGGGTAAAAGGCCGAGCCAGGGGGGATACATTCTGCTGATGGCAGCATGTAGACTGGCTGGCGAGGCAGGGTGCCTAGCTGCGGCAAAGCTCTGTTTGCCAGCTGCAGTTGCTGTCCATCTCCAGCATGTTGGATGAGTGCACTGAGATGGGTCTTCTATCATCTCTGGCCAAATAGAATAATGCCGTTGTTGTGCCATAGCTACTCGTTGACCCCAGGTCAGGGAAAGTAAATGTGGGCTGAGCTAGGACCCATCTCAGCTGTTTGACTTGGGCTCGTGGGGCATAACTGCCCACCTTTAGCCACTCAAACCTTTCTGGGAGACCTGTCAATGAATGGCTGCATGAAGGGGGCAGAAGGCTCCAATCCTGGGAGGTTTCAGTTTCTAACGGCCTCATTTCTCTACATTCCGGTCCTAAGGCTCATCTTATTGGGTTGGCTCCAGAATGGCATTCAGGCTGCTTCACCTCGACCATGACATCTAGAGTTGGCTCGGGTTGGACCTGTTGTTGGGATACTCGCTCTTTAGGCTGAGCTCCCTGCCTCCTTTCTGCTTCGGCTGCCACAATAGCTCGGGCCATCTCTTCCAAAGGGGGCTTAAAGATGTTATCGAGGGACGTGGCACTGAGTCTTTCCACCACCCAGTAGACAGGTCGGCAATCAGGGCTCAAGACCCCAGATAGCCCCTGAAATGTGGGGAGCTGCTTTTTGATTAGGGATTCGGGTTAATGTCAGCGTTCCAACGAATCTCCATCATCTCCATTCAATAGTCAGAACAAAAGTCCATCCAAATAAAAAACTTTATTGAAGAAGTCATATTGCCACCTCTGGGAAAACCTGAATCTGAGAGTTCTGGGTTTTCCCATCCCAAAAGAGAATTCAAAGACCATCCCCTGCACCCCATCAGTCCATGGGGAAAGAATGTTGTTATGTCTACTAATCTACTCCACTATGAAATCCCTCCTCCCAATTTCCCAGGCACTAAAATGTGGTAGTTTGGAAGATTCCTTGTAAATATGGCTTCCAAACCTGACGCTAGACACAAGGACAGTTTTTTCCTGAATACCATCACTCTGCTAAACAATTAATTCCCACAGCACTGTCAAACTATTTACTAAGACTATATTACTATTATTCTTCTCATTCTTCCTATTACTTATCTCCTCCCACTTATGACTATAACCTTGTTGCTTGTATCTTTATGATTTATGTTGTTTTATTTGTTTCCTAGTATGATTTGATTGCTTATTTAGTAACCTATGACTATCACAAAGTGCTGTATCTTATTATTCTTGATGAATGTATTCTTTTTTATGTACACTGAGAGCATATGCACCAAAGACAAATTCCTTGTGTGTCCAATCAACATTTGGCCAATAAAAAAATCTATTCCATTCTATTCTATTTGAGCAATCAACATAAATCATAATAGGATACTAATTAAACAATTTAAATTGTAAGATACGAGCAACAAGTTATAGTCATAAGAAGATATGGTGATACGGTAGGTAATAAGGAAGATGAGAATAGTGATGGTCATACTGCCTTTCTAGATAGTTTGACAGTGTTCTGGAAATTAGTTGTTTAGCAGAGTGATGGCATGGGAGAAAAAACTGTCCTTGTGTCTAGTTGTTCTGACGTTGCGGTGCCCTATAGTGTTGTTTTGAGAGTAGAAGTTGAAACTGTTTATGTCCAGGATGCAACGGGTCTGTAGATATTTTTACAGCCCTCTTCCTGGCTCGTGCAGTATATAGGTCCTCGAAGGAAGGCAAAATAGGATTAAAATGAAAGGTGCTACATGCATCATAATATTGTGCAATATCATCTCACTGTAGGCCCTATGTTAATTTCTGTTCCAGTTGGATGAGGAATTTGAATTGCTTATTCATATATATATATATATATATATGATTTTTTCATAGTACAAGAATAGAAAAAATGAAAAACTAGTAATACAAATCTTCTCATAAGAACAAAAACTGATACAAAAGGAGTAATTCAAGGAGAATATTCATAGAGGAATTTCTGGAGTGGTGTGGTGGCCTAGGTGAAGATGCTTGCCTCCAAGTCAGAAAGCTGAGAGTTTCATCCTAAGCAGTGACAGATGTTTCTCTATTAGTGTGAAAAGAGAAAATATCTGCTATGAATTCTGTGTAGGTGTCAGGAAGGGCATCCAGCTATCAAATGCTCAGCTCCATTCAGTCACCCTGTCTCCATCCCAAAGCAACGGATTACAGGGTGGTAAAAAGAAAAAAATAATTCTGGACTATTCAAATCTCTGCTTTCAGGAAATAATAAAAGTGAGCTAATCTGACAACAAAAAGTGTTTTAATATGGAGAAAACAAATCCTCTAAATAAAAAAATTCACAATGGTATATCTGTACATCCTACGCAAGGCTAGTAGAATTGTGTTTTCTAACAAAATAATTATCACAAATAATATCTGGAAGAAATATGGTGGGACAACAACAGCAAAATATTGGAATACAATAGTTTGGCATATTGTCTGGATAAAAGGCAAAACAACAACAAAAACAGAACAAGGAAAAAAATTGAATAAATTATGCCCTTTGCAGAGTATTGTGCTAATTTAGAAATATCTTTTGAGTTTCACAATATAAAATTCTATTGATGAAAGTATTTATCAACTGCAGGTAGTTCACAACTTACATTTCTTCAAAGTTACACTGTACACACTGAAAAAAGTGCCTTCTGACCATTTTTCACACTTACAACTGTTGCAGCATCCTCATGGTCATGTAATCAAAATTCAGACACTTGACAACTGGTAGGTATTTAACACAGTTGGCAACTGGTATGTACCGTCATTTGTAACCTTCCTAGCTGGCTTCCGACAAGGAAAGTCAATGTGGGAAGCCAGAATCGTTTAATGACCAAATGATTCACTTAACAACAGCAGTGATTTGCTTAACCACTGTGGAGAAAAAAATCATAAAATGGGATAAAACTTAGTTAACAATTGCCTTGCTTAGCAACAGAAATGTTGGAATCAGTTGTGGCCATAAATTAAGGATTACCTATAATTTAACTTTTAAAGCAGACAGAATTCATTAATTTTCACCAAGTAGCTTTAATTTGTTTTTTGACATCATCTTCCCAGCTTCTTTATCACCAATAAACCCTCCTCGCACGCAGACACAGTTCTTCTCTTCCCTCTTTCTGTCTTGAAAGTAGAAAACAATGTTTTGGACCAACACAGTTTCCAAATAGTCAAACATCTCATCACAACTCCCAGCTACTCATTACTTTACATTTTCAAAGCAAAGCAGTGCCAGTGTGAAAGGAATAGGCAATCACTTTTAAATATGATTTTAATATGACAAAATAAATCTAACTCTGTACTAGGCAGGCAAGTGGCAGGGGATAACACGAGCAAAGGGAATAAAAAGAGCTCTGAAGAGCCCATACCAGTTGCTAATACTTAATCTCTTTAAATAATGAATTAGCTGCTCATATCTACTGTCGCTGTAAGAGAAAGCACTTTCTTTGTAGAGTGTAGTAAAGCTTGAATACCCATGAATTATTCAATATAAAGTGTGCCACTTAAAATGCCCTGATATTGGAAGGCAAGTGTAAGATTATCTTTTGTCTGTCAGAAAGCATCGCTCCCAAGCTACTGAGACTTGAGGGGCTAAGAAAGGGAGCCAAGATACATCAGGCCAATTCAAGGTGTTACTTCACTTCAAAGAACTTATCTTCTTTAACCTGACCTTCACTCAGAAGCTGTGTTAATGCTTCAGCTAACTCTCTTCCTTTTTTTCACTCCCATCCCTTTCTTTTTGCACAATTCTTTCCTGGATTCTGCAATTCCAGCATAAAGTGCCAAACAATGCATACATTTAGTGCATTTAATGCAACAGAGCAGTTTCAATATTTTATTTGTTGTTTTTCCCCCTTCTTTTCCTCAACTCCCCCTTCCTCTTCCCTCGGCATAGAGTACCAGCTATTGATCTGCCAGTCTTGCTTACATAGAGAAATGTATTTCCTTACTCAGGTTTCTAACGGCTTCCAGAGCTAAGTGATGACCTTTCTTGTGCAAAAGAATTTGTAATCCACAAAAGTGGAGGGGGGGACGACACAAAGTTGAATGCATTGAAACTTGATAGCAATAAACTTCATCTTCCCAACAATCTAAGGTTCCAGGCAATCCCTATGTATGCCATGAGCAGCTGTATTAGATAGAATTGTGTTGATTAAAGAGTAAACATGCATAGGTTTGTATTGAAAGTAAGATATATACAAGGAAAAAAATGTACAATCCAGACATCCTGTGAAAATCATAACTGCTGCCTGCATTCAGTATTATACCGGTAGTATTTGTGTATCTTATTATGATTTCAGTTTTAATTTGTGACTTAATAAATAGATATCTCTTAAAATATTACTCTGTTTTAGCATATCATGTTTTACAATTGACCTTGTCCTACCCTCACTTTGATTTTTTCAAGTTGGATTCACATCTTCAAATTCAATAATTTCCACTAATTCCCTTTGCTTGTGCTTAATTTCATGATAGTCAGTTTGGTGTAGTGGTTAAGAGATCAGGTTAGAAACTGGGAGATCATGAATTCTAGTCCTGCATGAATCCATTTGGGTGACCCTGGGCCAATCACTTTCTCTCACCCCCTAGCAAGCAGGCATGGGCAAATCACTTGTGAAAATGATGCAAAGAAAAATGCTTTTCCAAGTAGTTCCCAGTAAAACACCTCAAAGGCATCTTAAGTTTAGTTCCATAAACCTTAATGACACTTTTCTAAAATTTGGCAAATTTAGTTGGATGTTCAAATCAAAAATTGAATATTGTCTTGTTTGAGATTACTGAAATATGATGACATTTTGATCATTTTTAAAGTAATAAGAATTGCCTTGAAGTCTTAGCAATGAGAATTTGCTTTCAGCAACAATAAATAACGATGCCATTAGAAGAATCACCCCTAAACTGATGGACTCCAGATAATGTTGGGACTACAATATATGAGATTTGCTGGGTAGAACTTACGGGAACTTATGACTGAATTTATTTGGATACCAAGTTGAAGAGGACTGCATTACAAAAAGGCAATCCAAATCCTGCTAATAGTGCTACTACACTATTGCAAGAAATAATGTAAAGTTTTCTTAAAAGGCCAAAGAGGTCATCTAGCCATGGTGATCTTAATGGAAAATAACTTGAGACATAAAACAGGCTTCCTAGTTAGTTCACAAATTAAAAAAAAATATTTAAAATACACTATAAAAACTAGGCAAACTGTAATTAAAATTCAGATTTTTGATCGCTGGATTGAAAGATAGGCATTTTTAAAAGTCTTGCATGAGTTAAATATGCCTTGGTCCAGCATCAAAAAGACCTTAAAGATATCCCAAGCTTTGTTTCTGAAACAGATCTGTTTCTACTAGGCTCTTCATAGTTGTAAAGAAATATGGATCTGGTCTGTGTTTGTATCACTAATATTTAATTAGTTTATATGATAGAAATTCTACAGAAAGTGGAGTCTCCTGCAAGTCATGTCCAACATGGCTTCATGGATCCAACATTATATTTCCTGGGAAATTATATAGAAAGGGTTTGCTGTTGTAGTCTTCTGGTTTTGATTTTGGTTTTTTTGGTTTGGTTTTGTATTGAGTTCTGATTTGATTTGATTTCTATAGCCACTCATCTCAGGAAATTACTCTGCGAAGCTCACAATTCAGAAGCACACATTACAATTAAAATCTTGAAAACATTTTAAAAACACTAAAAACCATTAAAACACTAAAAACATTAAAAGACCTAATTTGAGTACATACAAACCAAGACATCTGACGTTAACAATATAGCTAGGAGATGAGGTCTTTGGTATATGCCCCAGGTTCTTCTTTAAAGCCAGGTCTTTAAAGCTTTACAGAAGGCTAACGGGGTCATTCTAATCTCTGAAGATTTTTGTTACGTTAGTATACAATTTACTTGAGTGGATTATGTTTTTGAGCTTTTGGTTTGGGAAATTTAAGATGGACAGTAGCAGAACCCATGAATTAGATGCCATTAAATAGCCAGGTGTCATACTAGTTTAATATGTTATTTATTGTCTTACACAACAATGTGAAA
The DNA here is from genome assembly GCA_032468155.1 of Oxyrhabdium leporinum. Taxonomy (NCBI): domain Eukaryota; kingdom Metazoa; phylum Chordata; class Lepidosauria; order Squamata; family Cyclocoridae; genus Oxyrhabdium; species Oxyrhabdium leporinum. The sequence goes on from JANHFL010004730.1 coordinate 18,743, forward strand.
TCACAGCTGCCTGATCTTTAGCTGATGTTTGCCTGCATATGCATCAAATTCTTCTCAAGCACCTAAAGTAAAGGTAAAGGTTTCCCCCATCTAGTTATTTCTGATTCTAGGGGACAGTGCTCATCTCCATTCCTTAGCTAAGGGAGCCAGTATTGTCCAAAGACATTTCCGTGGGCATGACTATATGCAGAGGTACATGGAATGCTGTTACCTTCGCACCAAAGTGTACTCACATTTGCATGCATTCTTGCTGCTAGGTGGACAAGAGCTGGGGCAAGTAACAGGAGCTCACTCCATCACACAGCGCTTGGATCTTAAACCCAGGCTGTCTGTCAGCCTTCCAGATGGCAAGCTCAGCATCTTTAACTACTGAGATATCACACTCCAATTCCAAGCACCTAGCATATCATAATGTATTTGTGTAATATATGTGCAGATCCAAGCAATGTGGCCTTTTGTAGTTGGCAGATAGAAATTTTATCAAGGCACAAATGCAAGATTTTTTGTTATGGCACCCAGTGTACTGATAACCACTGGAACTACCATAGCTAGTTTATGTCATAATCTTTCAATTTTGATTGTCAGATCTAGATACTTTGTGATTATTTTTGTAATTATTATTAATTATTCAGTTTTGTTAGATCACTTCATTCTATTTGAGAGGAAAATTGTGACACATTTCTGTTATAGTAGTTACTTATCTCACATCATTTCTGAAAATATTTACAGCAGAGATTTGAAATAGGTTTAATTACTCTGTAACTGGGTATAAAAGGCTTCTTACCTAAATCTGATTGGAAGAACTTCTAGTCCTTTAAAATTAAAAGATTAAAAAACACTATAATTTTACTTGTAGTCCTATTCTAGACCAATGTACTGATTCTGAATAATGTGTAAATATATCCCGCATACAATTTGTTGTAAGAGTATAAATAGGAAGTCTGCAGAATAAGGTGGCACTCTGAAGTGCCAAGTTATCACTATTCAGGTAAAGTTGCAACTGGGATATCAGCCAAAACTGATAAAAAAGTCCTTTAACCCACAAAGGTCACTTGAGCATCTTACTACAATCAGCGCTGAGGTTTTTGCTATGCAAGTTAGAAAAGAGTATAAAATAACAGGTATTTAACTACTGGTGTCAAGAACCAGTTCTGGGAGATTGGAACAAAGAAAACAAGGGCAGAGGACAAGGTTTCTTTGGAAACATCAGTGCCTCAAAAACTGATAGCAATTTGCAAGAACTTTCCATCTTTAACCAGACTGCAGATCAACCTTTCGCTAAATAAACTTAGGTGGGTAATAGGCAAGCCAATCTTTCACTTATAAAGGAAGAAATTAACTTTCCTCATCCTCCTTGAAGAAGAGCTTTAAAAGAGAAGAAATTGATTAAATTATATCACAACAACTTTCCTATAGCTATCTCAGAGCAGTTGTTCCCTTTTGACTGGTTCAACTATCCTTCCTGATTCCAGCTATCACACTTCATGCTTTTTGTGTTCCTTGTACAGATTCTTTGAAGCATGAGATCAGGTAACTTCATGTCTACTAAATAATTAGCCAGTTCAAATTTTAAAGAAGCCAGGGCAGGATTATCTTGCTTTTATTACAGCCTAACTGCCAAAACTAAAAACAGAAGTCTGACCATCATTACGGTCTGCCTGTTGGTGAAGCATCATTCGAGATCTGAGGTTCTATCAGGATAGTTATCAAACAAATGGTAACGTTTCGTGATATTGGAAGGTACAGGAAGAAAACAGAAAATATTGTACATGCATCCAATACTGTTTGTTCAACAGTAATGAGAGGGCAGTGCTCTTAAAAGGAAGGATAATGGTTTATATTCCACTCTGGAATCAATACAGGTCCAATTTTGAACAAATAAGTGATTCTTTAATTGGGCTGAATGTGTTCTAACATTAAGAAAGATATAGAAAAGGCCAAATTATTTGTTTTTAATAGTTATTTAATGTAAATAAATGAAAAGCCACCTTGCAATAAAATTTATCATCACCATTTATCATTAGTTTACAATGCCTCCAAACTACTGAACAACTTACAGCCCAATGACCAAACTCTAATAAACATATACATCTATTTTGTCCGGACTAATTTATACATATATCTGACATATCCATTATTCAGGATTGGCCCAATATAAGTTTCAGTTTAAACCAGATAAGGGTGCATGCTCTGCCAAATTCACATAAAATAGACCACTGAATTGTCAGTAAGTGAAACTTACTTTGATATCTGCAATGGGATTTCATCTTCAGTTATTTCCTCATTGAGGACTACGCTATAAAATAAGGAAATTGGGGAAGGGTTAGGGTTACCCACGATTTTCCTCAACACTGGCAATCTGAAACCATTGTATTGTTCAATTAAATGATGGAGTCGGACTGCTGTTTTATCAAGCCAAACTGTAGAATATGCAAGGCTTCATTTATACCAAATACAAATGCACATGTTCCGGGAAATTCACCATTTGAGACTCATCCACAAAACATGGTACAATGTAATGGCAGGTGAGACCATCTTGTTAGGCAACACAGAAGAAAAGGAAGACAGATACAGACAAAGTACACCAACAGTGTAATGCCCATTCTCTTTGCATTTATGAAATGGCAACCTCATGAACTGCTTTGCAAAGTATACAGAAAGGGAGATGAACAAAATGAAAGATAGAAACTGAATATAATAATATAATGATAATAATGTTTTTGACAGCCAGTTTTGTGTAGTGGTTAAGGTATTAGGCTAGATACCAGGAGACCATGAGTTCTAGTCCTTCCTTAGGCATAAAGCAGTTTGGTAACCTTGAACCATTCAATCTCTCTCAGCACTAGGAAGTTGGCAATGGCAGATCGTTACCGAAAATATCTTGCAAAAAAACCTGCAGGAAGTTTTCCGGGGATTAACATTGACTTGGAAGCAGAAGAAATATATATATATGTGTAAATAAGGTTAACAACAGCAAAATAAATGGTATTGGAAGATGTTTATAGAGGAATGTGATTAACCTTACTTCTTTCTCAATACCAAAAGACTGTCTTCATTTAAGCCTTAATGTCACAGTTTCCCAACTCATCCTAAATAGTTCTTTTTAACAGAAATAAGTAGCTTCTATACATCAAGAAAACACAAGATTTTGAAACCTGGCCTAAAGTAAAACTCATCATTTTCAGCTACAACAATAAGAACAGTGGCCTTTTTGAACAGCGAGATGCTCAGATGGAAAAATAAGATTTTTAATTGAAATATGTTTCACAGAAGATATTTGCACCTTTTGGGCACCAAGCCGCCTTCCATTTTTGTGAAGTTAAACAAATACAGGCAACATTTTCTTTCTTTTCCAAAGAAACTGTTTGTGTAATTATGAAGCGTATGAAAAAAAGTTCATAGCAGAAGGATAGGATAAAATAGTATGGACTTCTGTTATGAACACCTTTCCTGCCTTTTCAAAAGTACAGTTATTGCTAATTAATTTTTCTTAATTGGTCTCTTTTTTTTCTGCTGATGATCTTCTTCTATCCAATATGTGACTATATTTTCAGTCTGTTGCATTTATAATACTTCTTAAATACTGAAAATAACACATTCCCATTTTTGTTGCTCAATTTAAAACTATACTGAAAACAGCTCGAAGAAGATATAAAGTGGAAATCCAGAAATATAAATGGATCTTAAGAGAAAGATGGATTTTTTTAGCAATATTTGGTTACACTGCCTTCTAGATCAGACTAGGAGAATATATTCTAAATGCAGATCTTGAAGAACAAAGAAACTACTGGTGATACCACATACAACTGGATGTCTGTGAGCTCATCCTAAAGAACATTGCACATTTTAGTCATTAAAAGGGACTCATTGCTATAATCCCATTTGGAGGTACAGCATTGGGACTTTGTCTGCCCATTTTTAAATTATTCTTTTGTAGAATGGTCTGTTTTTAGTTCTGCTTTTCTGAGATCACATTGAGAAAAGCAACCAATTAGCTGTGACATGGCAACACATGAAGAAGAATTTGTGTCTTTTGGCCCACAAAAATAGTCCATAAGAACATTATAATATTTATTCCATGGACTGCTGATTTTTTAGCTAGTATGCTATGCACAGAACTGCAGAAAATGGAGATCTATTTTTTTGCATTTGGAAGCCTCATTTGGATCTCACAGTTAATAATTTTATTTGTCATTACATATAGATATAGATATATATGACACAGATACCATGTGTGAAGAATCCATTTTATGTATTTGGCAAAGCGCCCTCCATAATGAATTTCAAAGCATGAAACACTTTTTGTTGGATTTCCCAAAACAGATCAAAGTAGCCACCTCTCTGGAATTTATTCTCTGTTACTGACAGAGATCTGGGCTAGAAATCAATGACTGCAGGTACATATGAAACCTATTCATACCTTCAGCAGGAATGAGAGACTGATTGGTACTTTCAAGTTCTTTAATATTCTCTAGATAAGTTCTTTTTAATGTGCAGCTCATTGTTTGGTATTGCAAATGACTCACTAAAGAACATGATAATCAAGATTAATTGCTTCTCTGTGGCACTCTGAGATGTTCAGTTTATACAGTCCCTGGACAGTGGAAAATCACACCTGGAGGCAGAACATTGGATTAATTGCATTTAATCCTTTATGCTTTAATCCTTTCTGTTCTATGATTCTACGAAGTATCAAACTGTATGATTCTATGAAGTATCAAATTGTACCTTTTCAGTGTATTAACATATCACATTTGCAATGGAACTGGTAATATCCATACATGATGATTTGTCAGCACATTTTTATATTAGGGTGGTAGAATAAACTCTAACAGAAAAACCTGAAGGTTGTTATTTTTTTTTTCTCCTCTATGGCTACTTCTGCTTTTGGGATGTATTTGGTTAAATACAGAGGTGGGATTCAGCTGATTTGCACTGGTTCATGCAAACCGGTTGGTCACTTTTTGCCCAGTTCAGACAACCGGTTAATCCCACATCTGGCTGGCCCTGCCCACCCCTACCCTGCCCCAACCAGGAGTCTCCCTGTGTCCCATTTTGGCTTCCAGGCTGGGGCAGGAGGCCATCCAGGCCCAAAATGGGGCACGGGGAATGTTGCATGCCCCCTCCGGGCCCCATTTTGGCTTCCAGGATGGTGTCAGCCCCAGATCCATCTTAATTCAGATTTAGGGCTGCCATAGTGGGGGATGGGCAAGCTGTTGGAATGGGAGAGTAGAGAAAGGGAGGATAGCCACAACAACATTCTTTCACCAGAGATCAAGGACGACTTGCTGGAGTTTGTTGATGAGTGGACTTGGTGGGAGTTCAGAATTGAGGTGGATTGGAGAGTGTGACTTGAGAGTTATAAAATGGGACAGGGTGTGAGATTTAGTGTGGAAGAGGGAAAACGTGGAGATTCAGATTTGGGTTTTCCCCAGATGTGTCAACATGACTTCTCTAATAAATTCTTACTTTGATGGAATTTGCCTCTGAGTTTTGAATCTGGATGGAGAGTTTAGTTGGAATGCTGACAGATGTTCCAGGCCCAAAACAGTGTGCATGGGGGTGTTGTGCGACTCCCTGCGTCCCATTTTGGCTTCCAGGATGGTGCAGGGGGTCTTCCAGGCCTAAAACGGTGCATGATCATTACTGTGGGGTGAGTTGGGAATGGGGATTTTGAATTATGATTGCTCATAAGTAAGTTGGAATCAGTAAAAGAGGAACGGAAAAATCCCTATCTGTAGATCAGCGTTTTTCAGTCTTGGCAAGTTTAAGATGGTCGAACTTCATACTGCCTGGGGAATTCTGGGAATTGAAGTCCACGCACCTTAAAATTGCCAAAATTAAGAAGCATGGGTCTACACTAGAGCTCAGGATTTTCCATTCCTGTTTTATTTAGAGTTTGGTGCAATTAAATAAATCAGTTGTGGTTTCCTTAACAAATAGTGA
>JANHFL010004730.1:48748-62979 GCA_032468155.1 Oxyrhabdium leporinum
AATAAATAAATAAATAAATAAATAAATAAATAAATAAATAAATAAATAAATAAATAAATAAATAAATAAATAAATAGACAGACAGACAGACAGACAGACAGACAGACAGACAGACAGACAGACAGGAAAAACTATTCAAATGCCTTATTGTATAATCTTACAAAGGTTAGAATTGTGCAGTCAAAGTGACATTTTGTGGAAGCCAAGTTGCATTATTGCTAGGCATATTTATGTATTCATTTGAATAACATCTGAATGCATATTTGTTTACCTTTAAAGTAGTTTGCATGAATGTTTCCAGTTGCATTTTTTTCCTTGTGGGTAGTTTATTCAAGAATGCACATGTAACAGTCTATCGCTTCTTTTTTTAACCAACCACAAAGCAATCTTGACAGAATAAAATATAAAAAGGGAGGTTAATTTTCTACAGCAGCAAAGTGCAGCATATGCATCAGAAATCAAAGCAGTTGCTGTAGCATTGCTTATCATGCTTATGGCTCCATTGAGTTTCCTTTTTTAGAATTATCCATTAGTAAAATGTGGGGTTCTGGGTGAAAGCAAATTTGCTTCATAAAATCTCATCATAATTTCCTGTCTAGCTGCAAGACAGTGAATTCTTGCCAAATATCAGATATAAAACCACCAGAGGAAATTAAGGAATTTATCTTGATGAGATTCTACATTTTAATCAGTTTAGTATTTTTAATGAGTTGATTAAAAGTTGATTGAAGTAAAACCTCTCTGCCATTGTTCAAAGGTGTGTTACTCAAATATTTCTCCACTATCTTTTGGGGGAAGGAAGAAGATGTTTGGCATTTTAAGAATAGGTAACCACTCACAGAGGAAAATTACTTTGCCATTTAATGATATGAGCATTGAAGAGAAGCCCAGTGAAAAGTATTATTCTCTGTCAACGATATGTCCATTTCCTTAATATCAAAAGCAGTTCAGAAGTCCTATTGTAGCTTAAGGACATAATACTTACATATCATAGCTTAAGGATTCAGATTTAGAAAAATGAAAACAGTCTTTTAATATTTACCTCATAGCCATTTATATTTTGACAGTGTTCCTATTCCATTTTAATTCACAATGAAATAACATGTTTATCTAAATTACTGCATCACTTTTCTTTTTTTCATTCTTTTCTTCACAATATTCATTTACTGTATTTTTCTGTGTAAATGCAGTCGTCATCCCCCCCCAAAAAAAAAAGTGGGTAGAAATGTCTGTGTGTCTTATACAGCGAATGTTGATGAAGCCCCGCTCACCTGACAGCCCCCACCCTTCGGCCTCTGCCTCCCAGCAATTAGCCTCCTTACAGAAAACAGCAAACAGCCTGGTCAGCTTCAGCACAGCCTGATTAGCACAAGCAGCTGATTGTCGGTTGGATCAGCCTCCCAATGATCAGCTGTTTCAGGCTGCAGGGATGGCTATCACTTATTGCCACCTCCACACACCCCATTTTTGGCCTCCGCATACCCCACTTTCTGTTTGTTCTGATCCCCGCTGCCCACAATGGGACAAAAATGGGGCACATGGAGACCAAAAACGGGGCTTGTGGAGTCTGAAAACTTGATGCAGAGGTCGAAAATGGGGCACGCAGATGCGGCATTAGGCAATGGCAATCCCTGCAGCCTGAAACAGCTGATGTTGGGAGGCCAATCCAGCCAACAATCAGCTGCTTGTGCTAAATCAGGCTGTGCTGAAGCTGACCAGGCTGTTTGCTGTTTGCTGCAAGGATGCAAATTGCTGGGAAGCAGAGGCAGAGACAATTTTTTTTTCTTGTTTTCCTCCCCAAAAACTAGGTGCATCTTATACTTTGGAGCATCTTATACTCCGAAAGATACGGTATATTTTGCATACATGTAATATTCAACCTTACTTAATACATTCATTTTGGATGTAGCTTTCACATATACAGTATGTAGTGCAGTATAACCAGTTTTGAGCCAAATGTGTTTTGTGATGGATATTAGTAGTGTTATGAGCCTATTTCTGTTTGAAGGCTTTTAGAGGCAGATCCCCATTTCTCTTGAAAGAAATTAATGACAGCTGTCTCTGACATCTCTTTCACATGCAGAGCCCAAACTCAGTGGAAACTCTATGTGCGAACAAGGTTGTGTTGTTGCATTTGGTCCAGCAACCAAAATCTTTCAGGCATTCTAGAATCTACAGGATGCATTAATCCTCTGAATCCCTATTCCCCTTTTCATGCTACATTGCAATTCACAGAGATGTTTGTTGTTTCAAAGTATTGTAGATTGCAATACTTTTGACTATGTATTCTATATTATTTAACCCTGATTATTACATTTGAAAGTGATACAGGATACAAGAATGAAGCTGTGAGAAGTATAATGCAATATGAACTTTCAGAACTTCTGAGAAATGTAGTATATCTCCAGGGAATTAACTACAGCTATTTTTTTTAAAAAAGTATAAATACTTATTTTTTAATCTTTCTCTTTATTTTTCAGAGATGTATTAAATTAATTGGTATTAAGACTTTTTTCTAATTCTGGTGTTGAAAATAGAATTACGATGTTGGATAGGACAAGTATATTTTTCTCTGTGACTGCAGAGAACCACTACCTGTTCCAACAAATAATGCTAAGCTAAATGGATAAATATTCAAATTGGCATGATAGTGAACCGTACTAATTTGATTATGTTACATGTTATTTTTGAAACAGAGATACAAAACTCCGATCAGCTTCCATCAGTTCTACTTCAGAACTCCCAAGAACTTTCTTTCATACAATATATACCTTACATAATTTACAAGGCAGATTAGTGGGGTTACAGTACATAATAACATTAATGCTTGACTTCCAAGAGGAAGAGAAGGAAAAGGAGAAAGAATTCAAGACCCAGGCACACCACTATCCATCAACTATACTACCATCACTACTTCTGTTTTTGAAATGCTTCTCCGAACTAGCAGCTTCAAGAGAACAACATGGAGTTTAGATATAGTTTGATGTTCCCTTGTTGTGGTTTACTCTGGCGTTTTTGTCAGTCCAGTGTCTGAGCATCCTGCCACCATGATCCTTTTTATCATTATTGGCACAGCTTTTTGATACCTGTGTGGCTAGCTTATGGCTTGGGCATCTTCCATGATCATGACCAGTGCTGAAGCTGGACTTGAACATAATGTTTAATGTCCCAGGGCTGGTACTTGTCCTGGGTATTTGGAGATTTCAACATCCATATGTCTAGATTACCCTACAGGGAGAAATGGAGGAGCCCATGACTACTATTACTTCTGTTGGCTCATTTCAGATAATATATGTTCCCATTTGCCAAACTGGACATACCTTGAATCTGTTTTGCTTGCCTGAGAAAAGTGCTCTGTAGATGGAGAATTAGAAGTGAGTGTTTTGTTCTGAACAGATCACATTCTGATTTGATTAATTGATGATGAATAACTTGAGCCCTCCCCTATAAAGGCATGGGACCAGTTTGAGGGCTTTCACAGACTGACAGTAGGTAGATTGGCTGATGCATCAAAACTCTCAGTCACTGCCTTGGTGGCTGGTTGAAATGACCAGCTGTTCTAGGTCAATGATTGATTGAATTCCCAGGCATCTCATAGCCAGCAGAGATTATTGAATACTAATCCACTAATTATGAATTACTCTAGCCATTATTAGAACAGGAATAATAGTGTCTTGAAAATATCTTCTTGTTAATCATGAGCTTCAGTGATTTGCTCTTGCTGCACAAGTAACAAGATTTCTGTCAATGGTAATGATGGTCATTCTTTCTATTTTCATCAATTTCTTTTTCTCACATTTCTATTTGAATTGCCTTCTATGGCCACCCCACCCTCTGAATATTCCAAATTGACCATATAAAAATGAAATACAGAAAGCTGAAAAGCTCTGAAGTGAGAAATGTCTTTTCCACCAAATATTTTGATATAATAAAGGAACAATCACAGATGGAACTTTTTTACTTTGCCATTCCTTGTAAACGGCTTTTCTTTCTTTTCATTTTTTTAAACTGTAAGAAATGAAAAGATGAATCTCATTTCTGGAACAAAAAGTACTGGCTTGTATAAGACCTTCAAGAGTTTGCTCTCGTTTGTATGTTTGCTCTTTAAAAGAAATACATATTGCAAATACATTGTACACATACAACAACATGCTGCTTTTCAAAGGGAAACTCAATTACAATAGTTGAGCATCAGGGCACTGTCAGATTTTGCTAACAACTATTGGCCATTTGATTGTGAAGCAGTATATACTTGTTAAAAATAAGTGCCAAATAGCAAGAATGAAAAGAAACATCCTTTTATGTTTCTCAAATACTGGAACACACTATGCACTCCCACTCTTAAGGTATTCGAAAAAAATTAGCTTGCTTTTAGTGGGAGAGGGTTCAAGTTGCTACTCCCACTCTTTTGGTTACTTTCCATATGTTTGGGACAAGTGCTAGTAAAAAAAAAGAACAGTGTAAACCTGCCATGCAATTTAGGATGCTGATTTCCCAGGTTGTTCATTCATATGGAAAGCCTCCAGAGACAGAAAAGGCACTCCACTACAGATGGTTGCCCTCAACAAGAGGGCAATATAGGAGAGTCAGAGGTTGCCCTCATTTTCTCACCAGTCCCAAAGAAATTAGTGTTCTTGCCAATTTCCTGAATGCTCAAAGAGGACTTTTATTTACTTACAATACTTTTACTCACAAAATATTCACAAAGGGGTATTGTTTCTACAGCTACCATCATCTCATTAGTCAACATCTAACTGTTCGTGCTTGCCTGTTGCACATACTGTATTCATTTTGTCTGCTGCTTTTCAAATTTTTGTTATATTTTAATGCCAGCTGGTCCATGGAGCTCAGTGCATTCCCTTTTTCTCCTCATAATCACTCTACAAAGTAGCTGTAGAGTAAACGTTGCCCAGTAAACATGATGTCTGAATGGACATTTGAACCTAGATCATATGGTCAGATTTCATTCTAGCGAGTGCGACTTAATAACATGAAATCCTGAAAATGAAGGAAAGAAAATACAAAAAGAATGCACAGAGGATTTCTTCATTTACAATTATATACATATCACCCAATCAGTTCATTTCTATGCAATAATATTTTGAACATAATAATAGTAATGGTGGTGATGGTGATGGTGGCAATGATGGTGATGGTGGTGGTGATGGTGGTGATACTATTAATAGACATAATGTTCAATGTCCTCTACTCAGTTTATAAAAATCAGCATATTTGTTTTAGAAATTTTAAAACAGTCCAAATGGGGAAATGTGTAACTAGAAACTTCTTGCAAAAATGTTTTTTATCATTTTCAATTAAAAGTGAAAAAAAATAAAATTATATAAGCAAAATTAAAATAGAAAATTCAGTCATGAAACATGCATAAAATACATTGCAAATAACCTAAATACATTTTGTAATGTGTTTTGTAATGTTATCTTAAAAAAATAGAGAAGCACAGAACTCACTATCAAGAAACAATAGAATCTACACAAATTCAGAACTATAGTCAATATTAAATCAATTCATCAAATAACATAGCAAGTTTCCCAACAAGAAAATGTGTTTAGATTTTTTTATTTTCTCCATAAAATTTAGCTTCATCATTACCTTCTTCCTATTCATTTGCCTCCATAAACCTGAATCCCTATGACTTCTCAGAGCTCTGTTTGGTCTAGATTAGGAAGGACTATCCCTGCTCCTTTGGCAGCTGCTGAACTACTCTTTCCAGCAACCATTGGCCTCGTTGGTAGAGTCTTCTCTAGAGAGTTAGAAAAGAGTTCTGGCTTAGCAAGAGCTGAATTTGCCAGCTCCTGAATTTGGCAATACTTGCCTTGATTATCCCTCTGTAAGCTCCAGCAATCTTAGGCTACAACGTCCGAAATTTCCACTCTGAATAATAATTTTGAGAGCTATATATCTGGTACATTTGTCTAGAAAAAAGTGGGGTTGATTGACTCACTTCTTTTTTCAAAGGATTAAGCATATTTCCTTGTACTGTCTCCTTTTCTCCTCTAAGCATAATGCTTAACTCTACTCAAAAACCAAGTAATATTCAACAGATGTAATAATATTCTAGACAGTCAGTGTGGGATTAAGGTATTAGGCTAGAAACCAGGAGACTATGTGTTCTAGTTCTGCCTTTGGCAGGAAGCCAGCTGGGTGACCTTGGGGCGGTCCCATTCTTACAGCCCTAGGAATTATATCTATTCCATTGAAATTCTATGGATCCATATTATGGAAATTTTATTATGATTTTATCTTAATTTAATATATTATCTCCTATATAGCATTGCTCACATATTATATATATCCTTTTTATTTAAACTAAATTTGTATATCAGTAATTACATGACCTCTGTAGATGCCATATGCTAAATAACTATGTTAAATAAATAAGCGCTAGGAAGGAGGCAATGACAAGCCACTTCTTGTCTAGGCATTCCCTGAGAATCAATTGAATGGAAGAACAAAAAAAAATCTACTGTATAACAGAATGAATAGCATAGCAAAAGATTGATCACTTTTTCATCCCAACTCTCTAGAAGCACTTCAGTTACATCCAACTTTCTGGCTGCTGCATATCCCTCAAAATCAGCCTTTTCCAAGCCTGTTGCATTGTACAGTAATCACTATGAGTACAAAGCATGGAAATTGTGATTATTTGGTTTTGACACAAAACAGAAAAGAGGTTAGCATAATGCACACAACATGGTTTCCTGCAATCGATTCAGTTCATCCGTGAACAGGGATGTATATTTACTTAAAGAACAGTATGCCTACTTCAGCGGAACATGGCTTGTAGTTCTTGTAGTTCTTGTGGTTCTTGAATAACACTACATCTCATTGTATCTACTGCCCTCCCATTAAAACAGAGGCTGTGCATACATTTATTTAAAATGGTGAAGCATGTTGCTGCTTAATCCGTTGCCTTCCCACCTCCACCTTTCAACTGTCCCGACAAGGCATTCATCCCTTGTAGAGTTACAAATGTGTATGGTGTTATCAAGGCTCCTAGCCCATGACAACCAAACACTACCCACTGCTTTTGCTCTTTGTACCTCCAGTTTCATTCTCTGAGCAAAATAACTCCAGCAGAAACATTTACTTTCTCACCTTCCCTTTTCACATCCCCCACAATCTGTAAGAGCAGTGGTATGGAAACAACACTTGAAAATAAAATGAGAAAGGCCTGAGAACGAAATAATGCTGTTAATTAGAAGAGAACAAGGGAGTGAACAAAAGGTTATTCAATGTTTTTAATCCCATTTTTTTTCCTGAAATGCCTTTCTCTCCATGTTTTTCTCTTTCCATCATCCTGCAGCCTTAGGGTATATAAAGGCCTCTAAATCTTTCACCACCATAGATTCAGCATGCTGGAGTATCATAAGGCTGATTTGTTAAGCACTATCTTACAAATCAGTGCGTCTAAAAACCAAAAGGCAGTAGCAAAAATTAAGGTGGGGGGAAAAAGAAATTGGTATATATCAAAGAGGAAGGAAGGAACAATGGATAGACAAGAAAAAGAAGAGATATATGATGCCCAAACCTTGTTAGTCTCCTAGAAGACCATGATGCCATGGCTTTTGCCCCAGAGTCTGGGGTTAGAATAATAATGGAGCCTTGGCCTTTGTGGGTATTTGTATGGGTGACATGTTGGCAATGAGTTTCTTTCTAGGGGGTTCAACCTGGTTTTACCAAGTTACCTGGATTATGAGTCATAGTATGTTTTTATCTTTGCCACTTAGAGTTCCACTGGTTAGATGAGCAGCCATATATACTTGTTAAATAAATAAAACAATGACTATATTGGGGGGGAAAATGAGCAAGTAACTTTCATGCTTGTTCCCCAAATAATGAATGTGCTAATAATTGACAGGAAATACCCAGGCCTCTGATCTTCCATCCTTTATATCTTTAAACCAGTTTGAACGAACCTTCAAATATAGGACATTTTAAAAGAAAGGACTATTATTGCAGTTTGTATTGCTGCTTGGTTTTCCTCTTAAAATCTGGTCAATTCCCACCCATTGCCCTCTTCATTTTAATCATTTCTGTCTTCCCCTGAAAAGGCAAGCATGAATAAGGAGGGGAGAATCAGGCTGCATACCATTTATATCCTTTTTCCCTCTTCCTTTCTCCTTCTGACTATGAGGAAGGTGGTATGTAAAGAAATTATACTAGCATTCACTTGAATATCTACACAAGAATTAGTTTAAATATGGACCCTTTTTATCATGCTGTCTAGTAATACAAAATGGTTGTTAATAGCCAACATGTGACTAGTGATCAATATTTGATCACTAAAGAAGAGATAAAAAGTTCTAAAATATAGAAACTTAGAAGAGTACAAAAATATAAGGCATTAGGTTAGAATGTGCAGTCATTCTGGCTTCTTATGAATCAAGAAAGAATCAGGATCTTCTAAAATTTCAATTTCCAGTGGGACTTCTATACAAATTTCCAGGGCTAAGCCTCCCATTAGAACTTCTGTAAAAAAATAAATAAATAAATAGGGGAAAAGAACTATTCCAAGCTGTAGCTGCTGTAAGACACTAATAACTTTAATTACCTTTCAGCCATTCCTTGGGCATTCCTCTCTAAATGTCTAAATGTCACATTGGATGAATCTAGTTTTCATATGTAATGCAGAACAGTTTTCTATCACTAGTGTTGTAGTTTTATCTCCTAATTTAACTGATTTTGTACATAGAATAAAGAAGGCATACTATCTCATTAGGTTCCTTTAATTAATGGGACCAAGGGGATTAATGGGACTGTCAATGAATGGGACCAAGAAGGTGGGCCTTTCCTATCACTCCCTTTGGAACAAGATCCCCAGGGAGATCTGCATGGCACCACTAACCTGCTTTTAAAGTTCATTTAAAATCTGGATTTTCTCACAGGTTCAATCTATGTTATCTCTGCTATATATAGGAAAACTAGAATGAGTTCAGTTGTTCTAGGAGCTGTTTGTTTATTTGTTTGTTTTGCTCAGCTGAAACTCTGATTATAGCTTTTCTTACTATGAAGGGAAGGAGAAAGTTACTTTTCTGGTTTATTTTTCCACACACTCTTACAGGTGTCTCCTCTGGACAATTCATAGACCCTCTGGAACATGGTACAGCAGACAGCATAGTGAAGAAAGAAAATAAGTGAAAATAAAGTTCCTTCCACCAAAAACGCTGTTGGATCAGAGTCCTTTTTATTCAAGAAAGCGCAGTTCAAGATTTAAGCGACAGTTTGTTTAAGATCTGCTCCTTTTTTCAGCACTATAATAGAAGGGAAGCACATCCAAAATTCCTCAAAGATTATATATAGGGCAAAAATAAAATTTACAAATATATGAGAAATAATTTTTAAGGAATCTGGAGGTGATCTCATTCACATGTAGAACTGAGCTTATAATGTGATGTGTTTGTTTTTGGTTTAAAACCAAAACAATCCCATCCATTATAAGTTAGGCTTATGGACAAGCCGGATCAATATGGTTTGCTCAGCCAAATATGGTTAGAAAAAAATCTATGTTTACTATTGTACCTGAACCCATTCATTCAATAGGCAAAAGAAAATATCTTTATCCATAGCTCCAATAACCCTGTACTCCTAACTATTTTGTTAACAGAATTTACATATATACAGAATATATGTGGGCAGTTCTAGGAAAAAGTAGGACATACTATTATAGAAATAATGCCTATATGCACACAATTTGTGTATAAATTCAATTTACAAAGGAACAATGACGACTGGGAGCAGAAACAATAGTTAGAGTTTCAGTTCTTTCTCCATAATTCCAACTTCTAAATTACATGAAAAGGATTCTGTTTCTACTACACATTTTTTATAAACAGTTTTATATAAAAATGAATCTATTTCCCAAGCAGATTATGTTCTATTCTGTATTGGGAATCTTAGTTATTGAGATATGATGTTTTGAAAGGTCTGTACAATTAGGTAATTTAATTTATGAAATCACATACCATTCACTGGTGCTTGTATTTCTTCTTCCCCAGAGTTCCTCTGCCTTTGAAATGTATTATAAAATTCTGGAATGGACTAACTTGCAATTATTTCAGGTACCCTGGAACTGTTAGAAAAATCAGGAATTGCATCCAATATAAATACTACAGAGGTTAGCCAGCTCTATCTGAAAATAAAAATCAGTCCTTGTGTAATTTTTGCAGTAGAATCAATTTACATCATTAAGCAAGAGTAAATACTGGATCAGAAAGAGCCCTTCTGTTCTTATCAATAAAGCTTTAAATTCCAAAATGTTAGAAGGGAAAGTAGAAAATTGCCACAGGTTACCTCTTCTCTTAAATTAAACAAATAAGAAAGCTCATTTATTTAAAAAAATATCTAATTATTGTCTCATTTCCATAGCTAACTACTTTATCAGTCAGAATACATTAGATGATTTAAAAATAATAAGAGTTAAATTATATATCAATTATTTATCTTAAAAACAATAGCTTATGTTATTGTTCATGTTCTGCTTGATTGAGCAATGAAACTTAAGAAGTTCCCAGAGGCAATCTCCATGAGTAGTTATACTGTAGACACAGTGATCATTTGGGGAAACAACAGTGAGTGCTTAATTCACCTTGAGAATGGTATAACTAATGCCGGAATTATAATATGCTAAAAGATTTTAGAATCGTTAGGAAGGATTGTACTAACATTTGCAAAACTATTCCCTGTGTCAATTCTCACATAAATTAATACATATATTTATTCATGGTAGTGATGGTAGTGATGATGTTATGCTGTGTTGTGTTGTGATATGTTATGCCATGCCATGCCATGCCATGCTATGTAGGCTAGGCTGGGCTAGGCTGGGCTGGGCTGGGCTAGGCTATTTGTTTGTCATTTGGACTTATACACTGTACAATCCAGACTCTATTTGTGGAAGTTGCATTAGGATAACAGTACTAATTTTCATCTGATTTTATTTCAACTGCAGTGATGATTGGATTATCTGAACTGAATCTCCATTGTCTTTGATGATAACTTCCATTCTCCATTCTTTCTACCCTGTTAAATTTGCTCCATATCTGAAGGCATCATTTTTTTCTGCATTATTTTTATTTTTTCTTTCATGCAATAGCATGTACATCTACCCATCCACTAGCCCTCCCACCCTACAGAGTAAGAGCTTGAAATACAAAAGATAATTAGAAGCACAGATTCCAAAGAAAAACCATACAAAAACAAAAGGGTCATCTTCCAAGTGACCTAATTAAAAAGACCTGGAGTATTTGGCATCAGCATAATGGGTTTACAAAATTTTTTTAACCCTGATTTCCTGTTTTCAATCAGTTTATTTTAACATTTCTATAAGTATCACAAGAATGAATTGGCATTTTATTCCAGCAGAGTTAGACCTCCGGCAAATGCCTTTCTCAAACAATTTCTAACATTTTAGAGCCGTTGAATGAGTACTCTACATTTGATTTACTGTCCTGTAGAAATCCAATGCTCTGAATTTCTTTTAATTTCAAAGAGAGACTCCAATGGTAGCATCATGTTGGATGGTAGAAACAACTCACATTTCTGAATGTGTCTCCTTTCTGGGGTTAAAAAAAAAGAGTCTTAGGGCTACTTCCCAGCTCTCCAGGCCCCATACCTTCCTCCTCTTTTCCCTCACCTATCATTTTGAACTGGTAAGTGGGGTCCCCAAGGGGCAAGAAGTGAAGCACAGGGTTTCTCAGGAGCTGGGGGAAGCTTTGGGAGGCCTAGGGCAAGTGAGTCTGTGCCCAGACTTGGCCTCCCAGGATCTCCCTCACCCCTGAGGCACCTCATGCTCCACTTAATGATTCACATGCATTAACAACTAGATCAGGGACAGTAGGGATGGTGGTCATTAAGAAGGCAATCATGTAGTCACTTCACTTAATGACCCTCACAACTTCCAGCCTTACTGGACATTGATTACTACTGCTGGTCAAGGACTGCCTGTATGTTATTACATGTAGGTCAGAAATGAGACTTTTGTAGAATCTTAAATTCTTCTTACTGATTCTATGTGTCTTCAGTCTGAACATGTAAATGTACAATAGTATCCAGTGAACAATGCAGTCTAAATCAGGATTGGAGACTGCTGGCATAATTCCATTTCCATTTTATGCACTCTCAATGGATCAAATGAAAAATGTATCACTCTGGCTTTGATGCGTCAATAAGGATATATATAATAAGAGGCTGGAACATTTCAGATGTCACCTTCACCTTGGTAAGATTTTTTTTTCAAATGTAAAGAATTATTGTAGATACAGTATATATATTGCTGCAATGGATACAACAAGGCAAACAGAATTCTTAACCTTTGAATTTGGATCCCTCCCCAGTTCAGATGTCTTCAATCCAGGTAAATATTTGTCTAATTGTTGCCAGGAGGTTGACGGTTTATTGGGTTTTGTATTTTGGGATTTTACTTCTGTTAGCCACTGGGAATCACTCAATGAGTTGGGCAGCCATATGAAGTTTCTCAATAACTAAAAATAAATAATAAAAAGCAAGAATGTTAATATCGTAAAACAAGAATGTACAATTTGAGGATCTAAGCCAAAAGGTCTTCATAATAGCCCTGAACAAAACACCTCCAAAAGATGACAATAGGATGGAGGATAACCATGGCAATTATATCAAATATATTGAGTCCACTGGAAAGGGACAACCAACAAATGTAAATTGTAATGTAACTATACAATACAACGCAATGCAATACAACTTTTTTATTTTCTTTTTTCCAATTTTCTTTTCCGTAATCCTTCCAAGATCAGGTGGCTGAAAAGTAGCACCGTATGCTAAAATATTACTTCTGTGGTGGACAGGCTTGGATGCCTTGAACTGGCTTGTAGAATATAACATGGTTTCAAATATTGAAATTTACAAAATGTATATGCCAATAAATCCATCTGTTCAACATAGTAAATGAAGAAAAACAACTCTTATTAACAAGCTATTGGACAAGGGTGGGGGTGGAATCCCTTGCACATAATTTAATAGCTTGAATATGGGGGTTTTTTTAACCTATACAGTGTGAAAACTTATGCTGTACAATTAGAAAGTCTGTGTCCTTGTCAAAATTGCTGACACTTTCAGCCGCCAAGGAGTGAAAGAATGAAAAATTCTCTTAAAATGGGAAATCGTTAGTTGGTATGTGGAGGTGGGAAAGGGAGAGGAAATGAAATACTGAATGCAGAATTAAAGTATATTATAGCTTGTTTCAATTACGCCTGAAATCCATCCAGACTTCTAGTTCCAATGGAGCACTAGTAAAGACAGAGAATTGGAGCAGTGAGCCCTACAGAGAATTTATATAGTTTCTTCTCATCTTCTCAACCTAGTTATGCAGAATAATAAGGTAACATTTTCCAAATGGAACATCATTTTTTTTAGATTGGCAGAGGGAAATCTTAAATGCAAAATGCAATCTAATGTTACCGTATGGATTGTGAAGATCCAGTGCTTCTAAGAAACCTGTTGAATAGCACCAGGAAAAAAGATACAAGCAAATTATCAGATTTCATTTCTAGATTTCTCTGGTATAGTTTAATTTTTATTATAATACTCTGTACTTGCAATTCATTCCTCCAATTCATTACCTCACTAAAACGTTATACTGATTGGGGTTCATATATCATGTTTAAATTCAACTTTTTTATTTCTCTTAAAGCAAGGGTTTATGTAAGCAGCAAAGTCTAAACCAGAAAAAACCACCTGCTTTGTTTGGCAATGTAAATAATTATGTAACAGGTTTTAATTTTCTCTTTTGACATTTTTTAAATTTAGCCAAGTTACTGGATTGGGGCAAAGTGAATAAAAAGGGGAACACAATTTGCCAGGTCTAATACATAAATATGTTTCCTTTCTAATATCATTGCAGTGTTTATTTTAATATTTATATGTCTGATCCAAAGTTCTTTTAACTCATATCAGTCCTGCCTGTTAAAAGAATTAATGTTTTCCTTATGTTGTATTTTTCCCTTCTTTAAAAAAAAAGCACTTTAATTGAGCTGAGCAAAAAGAAGTGACAACTCCTGCTGCTTTTCCTTGTTGATGAGTGTACAGGTGGCGAGGTTAGAAAGATTACCAAAAAGAAAACATTTGTTTCTGCCCACACATCAGAGTGAGAAAATATTTCTTGTCATAAACCTTCTTGTAATACTAACTATTGTAAAGAGTTCAGTTACACCTTTTGTTGTCCATGAAAGGAAATTAGGGCA
>JANHFL010004730.1:63079-78410 GCA_032468155.1 Oxyrhabdium leporinum
CTATTGGGGGGGGGGGGCGGAGTAAATTTTAATTCATTATTCAAAAATTCCAGGATGGTCTTCAGCTAGAAGAAATTTGGGTGTCTCTCCCTTTTACCTCAGCTTCTATGAATGATTCAGTAAAGTTATTTCTGTGAATATTTAAGTCAAAAGTATTCCAACTGCTTTTCAAAGTTCTCAAAAATTACTCCACAGATTGTTAGAGAAAAATGCAAATCAGACTGATAATACACTGTCAGTCTGGTAGTACGCAATTATATTTGTTGTATCATTAGATTAAAATAGTAGGAATTAGAAAAAAAAAAGTTTTTTCATTACAACAAAAACAAAATTCCAGGCAGCCGGGCAGCTTTCTTTCCATCCATTTCCAGGCTGTAATATTTGTGGAAGCCCAATTTAGTGACAACACAGCCATTACTTTTCATCCTATCCTTTCTCCATAATTTGTCAGTTAACAAGAAAGTGCTACATGACAGACCATACAGTAGTCAGGAAATACAATAAATATTTCCTTGATTGTCTCCTTTTGAAAGCAGATACATATGGCAAAAGAGGTGAGTGAATCTTGTTTCCATTATGAAGGGCAAACCGAAATGGAGATGTGGTGTGCTGAGGGGAGAGAGTGTTGATTTTCAAAGTCTGACTTTCCCGGTCTGATTGCCAAAGTTAAATATCTCTGTTTTTTCTATTCTGCAATGTTGGGAATGTGGTGGGAACAGAATGGAGCAGGAACTGAACTGGAAAATATCTCAGATAGATGAAATATTTGTCAAGGCACTTTCTCATGTGAATATGTCTATAGCTGGTGTATGCCAGGCATTAGACGAGGGCATTCGTTTCAACTCAGCCTAAAGTTGTTGCTTGTATATTTCTTTAAAAAGAAAAATTGCTGCATAAGGCAGTAGAAACAACAAAGCAATGTAAGTTTAAGAGAAGTGCCAAGCTTCAATATTTTTCAAGGTCTTTTCCCTTCAATAAAACCAGGGTAGAAAAAGAACCTTGGAGTTCGTCTTCCCCGCCCATCACTTAGGTTTACATCAATATATTATTTGCCCAAAAGACAGATGTTACATTTTCTTTCAATAATATGAATATTGATAGCTCCACAATTCAAATATGACAACTAAAATCTGCTAGAAAACAGTCTTCTTTTCTTTTTTTTGCAATCAGCATTTTCAGAATGCAAAGTTAATTTTTTTAGGGCTATTTTGTAATGAATGGACATGATTTAGTCTGTCTGGATTAAAGTACTGGCCAAATAAAATTATACTTTTTCAATTTTCAGATTTTACAGGGCAGATCTTGCTCAAAAATATATTAAGATATCTATTAAGAATCATATAGAGACATGTGCATTAAAATATAATATGGTTAGACATGTATGTTAAAAGAAACCTTTTAAATCTGTAATTCATTCTGTGCATTTATGGAAAGACTCAAATTAATGTAAAAGTTAATGTAAAAATAGCAACATATTTATGAATGAACATAATATAGGCCAAAAATTAAATAATTGAGTCTTAGCAAAAATATATAATGGTGACTTAACAAAGACAGATTTGTAGCAGATAGATAGCATGTAGCCAAACATTCCTTAGGTATTAAAAAAAAATCACGGGCAGACATGCTACTTAAAGGGGGTGGGTGGGGGACAACCTGTACTCATGTTCTGGATTTTTCCTACCTAAATTTGTCCATGTCTGTTTCTGTTAAAAGTCATCTTGCTGGTTCATACCCATTGCTCCATCTTATCAATATACTACTGAATCTTATCCTCTAAGTCCTAGTCACTATCTGTCTATTATGTATATATGTATTGAAAGTACATAGCCTAGAACACAATATCTTCTGTAGTACCCTGTAATATCTCACTTATCACTTCCTTCGGGTCTCAGAAGGAGCCACTCATGTATGTTTATAGGGCAGAATTATTGAACCAGCTTTGCACCCATATAATACTAGCACAGTCCCTCCCACATTTTGCCAAACTTTTATTAGAATTTTACTGAGAATTTTGCCAAATGCTTTATTACATCCAAGATATACTATGTCCATCACAGTCCCATGCTCAACTAAATTGGTCACTCTATCAAAAATATTAGGTTGGCTGATGGATGACTTGTTATTGCTGTCTGTGATGGCTTTTTCCCCTAAATGCTGAGAAATTGCTTAATAATATGTTTCAGAGTGTTGTTTAGTATCAGAGTCAATCTGACTTGTCTCTAGTTATCTAAGTCTTTTTTTTCCTTTTCTGGAGATACAAACAGCATATAATATACTCTTTTCCACTCTTCTGGTACTATATCCATCCTCTATGGATTTCTCTAAGATCATAGAAAGGTGTTTTGAGCTTGTGAATTGTCTGACAAGGCTCTGCAATCTTCTTCAAAATTCTCAGATGTATCTGACCAGGTCTGGGAACATAATTGATGTAGCTAGGTATCCGCTAACTTTTTATTTATTTATCTTGGGTTACTACTACCTCTGCCCTTTTGGCACTTGTTCTGTTTAGGTCCATTTGCAATCCCTTTATCCATACCCTTTAGAAGGAAATTTACACTACAGTTTTCAACTGTAGCTACCAAAACTCTGAAACCTCAACAAGCTGTCAACTCAATATATGAGAAAAACAGCTGATCGAAAAATATATTTCTTTTAAACATCTTGGTCAATCAATGGACATTTAATATTGGAAGATTTGTACTATTTTTACTGATTCTTGCTTATAATTTATTACCACTTATTGTAATCAGTTTATTTTGGGGGGGGGGGTTCAGTTCTGGTAAGCTACTTCTGAGCCTGTTTCTGATCAAACGATGATAAATAAATGATAAGGCAAATAAGATATCCACTGAGCAGAAACAAGAGATCCCTGAGAAAAATCAGTGGAAAAAGCTTTCATAGCACTGATGTTTGATATAAGCAGCTTGCCTGCTCACAGGCAATTGTCCTACAGTAGCCTTCTATAGATGATGCTAAAACAATATATTTGTACTTACTCAAAAAATAAAGAACATTATGTGTGCAAAGTCTTCTAGAACTCTCAGTGGCAGGAGTCCAGATATGGATCTCTCTTCTCTGGGATGCTCAAATTGGTCCAGTCATCTCTTCTTTCAGAAACTGAAGACCAGGCTCTTCTTTCAGGCTTTTGTAGGACAATTACTTTGCTTTTCTGCTTTTCTAAAAATGAATTGTATTTTGAATTCATTGTTTTTAAGCATTGTTGGTTGGTTTTATTGTGCTGCCTGTGTTTAAAGCTGTTTTTATTGTTCTCTTGTAAACCACTTTGGGAGGAAGACGGGTGCAGAAATAAAATAAATAAATACATTTGTTTGTATATATTGCCATCTTGAGAGCCATCTGTTGGCAGAAAGGCAGGATATAAATCCCCAAATAAATAAGAAATTTGCTTGGTATGTTTCTTTCCAAGCCACTCCGAATAAGACTACTGCTGCTGCTATCAATATTTGCCAGGTTTTCCATCATGGCCAAAATCACCTAATCACTGTACGGTAGAAAACATACAGTATTCCAAATATTTCAAGTATTAGATCTTCTTGAGATTGTGCTCCAGTTGTAATCCTAACCAAAAAAAAAGTCACTATGTCAATAGCCTAATGTTTTATTGCTTTGTATTCTGTACAAGTAGCCAGGCAGAAACAAAAAGGCAATTTTTGCAGTAAAACTCTTTGTATTATGAAAAAAATAATAATTATCACTATGTTTCTGTTTCATGTGGGAACAAAATCAAAAAGAGAAATAAGTGGATTTGAAGAGTTTAGATTTTTTTACACACAAATTAACAATAAGGCTATTAGCCCAAGGATATAAGGGATGAATAAATATATGGAATGATATACAAATGATTCACTATTTCTTTCATATTGTCTAGCTGGTGAATAGGTATTCAGGGTTTATTTTAGACATATGGTATGTGTATTTTAGTTAGCAGATAGAATGCTAGAATTAGATTTGGTAATTTGTTTCCATTTCTTAAAAATAAAGAACAATATTACTATTATTTGTGCATTTATTAGATTTACTATATATCCCATCTTTCAAAAGCTCAAGATGATATACATAATTCACCCTCCTACCATTTTTCTATGGAAGAGATGAACATCTGGAATAGAGTAGAAAAGAAATGCAGTTCATCAGAAAAAAACATTTTAATTTCAGAACCGCTGGATATACAACACATATATGCAGAGTGAAATTGACCCTTTTTAGAATTTGACATCTTGTATCAAAAAAGAATATGCATAAAAGTTAAAAATAAATGAGAGAGGAGAATGGTAAATGCGAAGGTGAAAACTTCTTCAGTTTAGCCTGATTCTAGATTACCAGATGTTCATATTATCAAAAAAACGTAAATAGATAATATGGAAATAATGTGGCATTGCATTCTTCTGGAATATTATTTTCTAAAACTTCCCAGTATAGCTCCAGATTTCCAGACTTTCCATTCAAGAATTAACCAGGTTTTCCTCTGTAAACCAGGCGCTGCCACCAGCATGGACTAAAACATGCTGTATTTTCACAAAGAAAAATTGTTTCTAAAATTAAATGGTCTAGAAAACATGCATATGGAATGTATTTATTTTAAGAGATATGCATGGAAATATTAAAAAAAATGTTTACCTTTTTCTACATAATTTTTAAACAGTAAGCTAACCAGGTTTTATGATTAATAAAATAAAAATACTTAGCAAAAATGACAGATTATTGTAATTATTGTATTGCCACCTGTTGCAGCCCTGGGCAACGGATGTATCTTTGAATAAGATGGTTCCAGGAATTAAGTAGACCCCTTTTGTCTCCATTATACCAACAGGCTTCTCTTTTGGCCCCTGGCATGGCCCATTTCATACTGATTACTGATACTTAAATTACTTTAAATTTAAATATAGCTTAGAAGCTAACGATGAACAAAGCTCTAACTTTAGACACAATATTTATTTCCATTAATGTCTCTTGGATCAAGACTGGCCTAAGTTTTCTTAGAAAATAAAAATGGAGAGTAGCTGCATCCTTATACTTTGGCTGCAAGTAAATAAACTCTACCTGAAAACCAATCAAAATAAAACAAAGGTATGCAGAATTGGTTCAGAAAAAACTGGTGTGGAGATTAGCCTTTTAGCCTCTTCACCAAAGCATGGACTAGGATATAGTTAAGCTGAGAGGCTATCTACTCTAGTATTGGCTGGGGGGGGGGGGGAGAGTGAATTTTTTAAAACTATATTTTAATGGATGTTGTGAATCACTAGAATCATTATATGAAATAGGTGGCCATGTAAGCCCTGAAAATAAATTAAATAAATAAATGGTGATGGGAAAATTGATGAATAGATCAATCTCATGGCAATCATTTTGCCAGAGTAGACATTTTGTGAGAGTGCCCACAAAATGCTCTCCAAATTCTAAAGGTGCCCTTTTAAATTCTAAAGGAAGCAACAACAAATCTGCAAGGACAGCAACTGAAGTTTTGGAACTATTGATCCAGCTGAAGACCAGTGCCATTGTGGACCTTGGAGAAGGCAATGCTGTGGTGTCAGTGCTAGTTTCAGCAAGAGGATTCACTAAGTTTTCTGTCATTGGGATAATATAACAGGGACAAAATTGTCCCAAATGGTTTTTCATTATTCACATGCAAACTTTGTGCTGTTCAAAACAGGGTCAAAGCAAAAATATAGGTTCCCTTTGGGAAATACAGCAGCCAAGAAGAATAGGACAAGTTACAGAGCTCTCTGGCTCTCACAGCCCTTACATAAGGCACATCAGGCAAAGCACCAGCAGTTATTATAACCATGGCCCTATATGATTAATTCTGAAAATATGCACAGGAGTCAAATATGTCAACCAAAGTCAAATATGGTAGTGTAGTTGTTACAGCCTTATTTTGAGGTAAGGTCTACTGTTATCCTGGACCTAAATATATACAAAACAAAAAACAAAAACTTGCAGCAAGCTAGTTCCTAGTATTCTCGCCAAATACCACACTAAAGAATGAATAATTTCAAAGGACTTTAAATGCTTTGGACTGAGAAAAAGCAACAACTTTTCTGGGTGGTTGATCTTCCAAAGTGTTACAATCAACAAGAGTAAAAGTAAATCTTCACCTGTCACTTGGGTTCTACTATTACATGCACTAGCTCAAAAGAGAGCGAGAGAAAGAAAGTTGCTTGAGAGACATTTTAACACTTTACAGAAAAAAACACAACTAGCAATCAAAAAGAATGCCAGGACCAGAAGGAGCCATCAATCCAATGAGTTTACATGTCAGAGTTCCTGAGAAAAGAGGGAATGTGACTCTGTATCTCTCCTGCCTTCCTAAGAAAGCTGCAGAGTGGTAGCAAAGAAAACTATTTACTGCTACTTAGAAAAGCTCATTCCTTTGAAAGGAGGCTTTTAACCCTGATAATGGGGTTGGGGTGGGTGATATGGAGGGGTGAGTGGGTGGACAGACAGAGTTCTCCCAGGAGTTGGTGTGGAGCAGCTTTGAGTCTGTGAACAACATTTCATTTTGTACATTCTGCTGTTCAACTCAGTTTGTAACAGCCAGTGGTCCATCTTTTTATCCTCATATTTTGAAAGTGCAATTTTGACTTTGGTTATTTCATCAGGTTCCACTGAGAGTCATGGCTCCAGTTCAAAGAACAATAAAATTGTAAATGAATGCCATATTGAAAAAAAAATCAGGATGTTCTAACAAATTTCAGACAGATTTGCAATGAATGGTCCAGGATTTCTGTCCCATCACTAAAGTAGAAAATACCCTCACCCTCTAAATCAGGATATTTTAACAAAGAAAGTTAGGGAAACCAAAAGTAATTTCTATGCATAGGCATTCCAATTCAATTCTATAATAAGCACAAATTGTAGGATCATGTGTTTAGAGGTGTTCTGTTCTTTCACTAGTATTTTGTACTGGACATAATTAGCTGATCTTCTAGTTAAAATGAAATATAAAATTGAATCTGAAAGCTTGAAACTCATTTTAATACCCTGCACATACTTTAATAAAATGGTAACTTATAAACAGTGTGGAGTCTTTGATGCTCTCTGAAAGTTGTTTGCTTGCAGATGTTTCATTACCTGACTAGGAAAAAGTGAGTGTACATTTTGAAAGCAATCCAAAAATGCAAATGTAAATAAATGAATAGCTCTCTGCTTATATACAGTACAGTAGTTTGCCCTGCCAGTATTAGTGGGGGTATGGCTTTCTCCTTGGTAGACTTTTGATTAGAGTATTGTTTTCAGTTTGATTGTTTTGTCTGCTTGACAAATCAGATGTTAACCAGATGTTGCTTCCACTCCACTCATAAACTAGATTAAGGACTGCTCTGACTAGTCATTACTGTCCATGATCATGGACAAAATGATTTGCACCCACTTCTCTCCTGCTGCAGATGTGGCTCTGTTCAAATATGAAACCTCTGCATATAAATACTAGTAGCCACATAAGAAGGAGCTTCCTTCATGGGGCCATTGGAAGTGACAGCTGGCACATCCTTTTCCCAGGATCTTTACTCCAAGTGAGTTGTCAACCTTACAGAACAAAATAAAGGGAATGGTTATCTGAAATTTCCCCAGAGTTAAGTCATAAATAAATATTGTGCCCTTTTAATAGTAGTTGCAGGGGGTACATCTTTGTGCACGCAGAAAGCTATTTATTTGGCAGCACAGTATACCACATTTCTATACATTATATATTACGTTATGTTTATGTTATGTTGTTACATTAAGTTACGTTAAGTTACGTTAAGTTACGTTATGTTACATTACGTTACATTATATTATGTGATGAACTGTGTGTCAGCATTCCGAATAACACATCCACTAAAATCACAACCCCAAGGCAGGCAGATTCCTCAAGGAATATGTTTATTGGATACATCATATTGGCACAGCTAGTGAAAATCAACTCTAAAAGTTCCTGCAGTTTTTCCACTAGATAAAAGAGCAAATATTTCCCTCCCCAGGTCACATTGTCCAATACGAATAGCTGGCAGGGTGCTTGGTCACTCCTTTCCTCCTCAACTGCCACCTGTTGGGATGACTTTGATTCCCACAAGAAAACTTTTTCTTTTAACTATTAGAAAGCCTATCTACTTTCCCCCTCCCTTCTCCCTCTCAGAGTTTGTGGCAACTATGAGGCAGCACAAAATGGCTTCATCCAGATTTGCTGCAGAATTGACACTGTGCTGTCAAAAAATAGCTTTCTGCATGCACATGCAACTAGTATTAAAGGGGCACAATCCTTATTTATGACTAATTAACTACTAAATAATACAGCAATGGAGGTAGGTGATGTTTTTTATGTCTAAATTTCCTTTTAATGGGGTGGGGATCTTTTTAAATTTGAGGACAATTTCTTTTGTGTAAATATGGTGTTTTCAGTGAAATATATATTCGGTCAACATTGTAATTTGCCTGGAAGTCTTTAAGGTGTCATTTTAGATCCAAGCCCTTTCAAGTTCCTTCAAAATATAGTCAAGAAGCAGAGAACAGACAATTAAGAGACAGTAACATAGCCATCTTCAAGCCTTTGAAGGCTGCCACATCAGTGATGTATTGGACTTTGTTTCAGATGCTTCACAGAGAGGAACAAAAGCAGAGGGAGTCAAGTGACAAGTAGGATAAGTTCAACTAAACTGCCCCATCATCATAAACAAAGATTTCTTGATTCATGTCTTAAGGCATTCCTGTCATGCAGACAGAAGTGACTGTCTTCTTGCAGACAGCCAAATGTTTTATTGGTCTGCAGTCCCCAGAACAGTTTTTCTCAACCTTGGTAACTTTAACCCACATAGATTTCAATTCCCAGAATTCCCCAGACAGACATGCTCAAACAGGTCTCCATGTCAGAGAGAAATGCATTGTTTGTACTGTTTCCAATCCTTTTTATCTCACTGTTGAAAGCCTGGCTTTTTGCTTTGCCTCCTGCCTCCAGAAAGTGTCTCCATTTTGGGTGAGATCTGTGCTGCCAAGCCCATAACCAGTAATGTGGAACAGCTCAATGTATAACAGTAAACTCCCTGAATTTGCACATCTTGGGGTCACATGCGCTATTTTCTACTTAAAAATCAATAAGCTAAGTAAAAATACATAACATAGCCTGAAGTGATCTGAATAATTCTCATCTGTATAAATCATACCATTTGCTAGCAAAATAGATACTAAACTGCTCCATCTATTCAAAATTGTTGTTGCTTGTTTATATTTTAGAAACAAAGCAAATCACTTCTTCATAAATACTCTTCATAAACAATGCCAGAGGCATGCAGTATTATTCAATGATATAAAAAAATAGCTGCACCTTCTTGGATTATAAAGTATTTTTTCATGATTACTTCATGGATTCTTTTACTAACATAAACATGAGTAATAATATTGTAGATTTCCAGCTCATATATTTACTGGGACCCAGGAAAGATTGAAAAGTTGTTGAAAAATGACAATAACTGCTTTGCTTTCTCATAATTCAAGGAAAGCTAATAAATTAAGATTTAGTAACTGTCTAAGTTAATGATATGATAAAATATGAAGAGAGAAGGAATTGGGTATATTGCTGATTTTATTGTCATGTGTAGCTTTAGGGATCTTGCACACAAATCTGTGTGTATGTATGTGTGCAGAAGCACGCATGTGTGCACAAACATATCTGTAAAAAGATAATATAATATGACAGATCAGCTGTGAATACTCTTCATATTATAAGCCTAAATTCAGGATCATCACTGAGTTTATT
This sequence comes from Oxyrhabdium leporinum, assembly GCA_032468155.1. NCBI lineage: Eukaryota > Metazoa > Chordata > Lepidosauria > Squamata > Cyclocoridae > Oxyrhabdium > Oxyrhabdium leporinum. The sequence goes on from JANHFL010004730.1 coordinate 72,831, forward strand.
TCTTTTACTTGCATACAGAAATCAATTTCTGAAAAGGAACAATGCATGTTCTACTCAGACAAGTTCTGTTCATGCTCCTGATACCACTAAAATACATGACCAAAAGAAAACAGCATGCAAAGGCTCTTGTTTTTTTTAAATATTGTTTCATCTCCACATTTGTTCCAAAGAAGAATGACCTTCCCAAGATTGGGCACTTTTGTCAGTGGATAAGCTAGAATTCCCAACCCACATCCTCTTTCTAAGATCAGCAACAACTTACTGAAAAGAGTCCACTGAGTCGTTATCCCTGCTGACCAAGCCAAATGTTACAGTGCTGTTTCTTATTATAGTGAAATGTAACTCCTGTGTGTGCACAGCTACAGTCTCAGACCAACTTATTAATATACATTATATTCTGTATTTGGGAAAAAATGTTATCCGTTGGCGTGCCAACACACTCAGTAAATACCACTAGTTCCCTGTGAATGTCTTCTGACCTCGTGGTCTGAGCCTGTCACCAACTGATGTACATAATTCTCTCAGCACTGATCCATTACTTCTGCTCCGTATTAGGGGTCAGACCTGTGGTGTAAAGTCAAAGATAATTAGCAGCCCTATCAATAACCAGCTGCAGAACTGCTGCCCAAGTGACAGCCTAGGAAAATGGGGTGGGGGTGGGGGGGAGAAACATGAAAAAAGTGGAAAGAAAAAATATGCCTTTATAGATTTAAGAGTCTGAGCAGCTGCTGTGGACTGTTGGAATAATCAGGAGACCTTAGTGATTAGCATGAATTCAGATGACAAATGTATACAGCTATTCAGAGGCTCATTAATTTGCATAGCATTCATGACATATTAGCGAAATATTTAAATGTCTTTTGTGGCAACAGGAGCTTGGGTACAGAACTCACATTGCTAATATGAAAGTGTGTTTATTAAATTATGAAGTGTGATTGCTATATCGCCACATCTTTTCTAGCAGACGAAGTCCAGCATGCTTCAGCACCAGAGCACATGATTTGTAGTGATACTTTATGGTCAGACAAATGTGAAGCCTTAAGACATGAGACCGGTTGCATCTTCCGCTACATGTAGGCTGACAGCTCCCCCTTCTGGATAGATTATTGTACCACATAATCTCTTGGGGAGGGGAGGTTATATATTTTTTTCTATCTTCAGGGCAGAATGTAACCTTAGGCTTTGGTTTGCACTGCATAAAGTGTCATCAGAAGCTTTTTTTAAAAAAATCAACCATGATTATAGATGGTGAGATGGTCTTTGCAATGCCACCCTCATTTAGATCTAGATATTTATAGAGCACAATATGTAAGATATAAAAAGCCTGAATTACGAGTAACTTGTTTAAACAATTGCTTTGTTTACGTGTATTGACATAAAATTAGAACACAAAGTTTTAGAAATAGCTTAGTCAGAGTGCTTTATTTCACAATCGTAACTGAGTTACAACTGTAGGACAGAATTTAAGTACAGGGTAGTACCTACTATTCATCTTGGAGAAGGTCTATCGATGTGGTCACGAAGAGTTGATGCTGGCATGACAGCACATAATCAATCAATCAGTAGCTACTATTCTAGGGAAACCCAGGACCAGTGTCTGCAGCAATGCGTCATTTGTTAAATGCTGGGTCAGCCTGCAAAGTTAACACTGGCTAGCTTGCGGATGGTAGTATGGGTTGATCTCCTCTGTACTCTTATTCTTGTTTTATTTTATTTTTTGCTTTTTACTCATATTTTTTTATCTTTATATGTCTCCAAACTTTATTTTTGGCGGTAAAAGTGGGGGAAATTACATGCCTGCAAAAAAAATGAATAAACAAGCAGTCCTTCATGGATTGGAACCATATTGCATAGTGCAGTCTACAGCGCCTATAGCTAGGTGATATTCTATCCAGAGCACTGACATAGCAGAGAGAGTGGAGTGGCATTGCATGGAGAATAGTATGTCTATGAATGTTAGTCACCTCACTATCATATTCCCTATACCACCAGCCTTTTGCCTGGAAGAAATTTGGAATTACAAGAAGAGGGCCTGTCTGCTAAATACAAATAAGTTTCTGTGTGAGCTGCAGCCTCACAGCTCTTGGGAAGAACCATTATGTCTTTGTCAAGCTTCTTTTCAAACTGTCCCTTGAACACATATAACAAAGAATACAATCACAGGAAAGGGCTAGCACGCACAGATCCACTTTCTATTTAAGTAATATTTTGCTGGAAAGATAAATGTTGAATGGGACCCTCTTGCATGCTACACAGACTGTTTAATGCATAAGCCGGCTACAGATTAACTGTATACTAACAATGACCCTAATACGTTTTGGCAGTTGTAACTTTAAATAGCTGTCTATTTGAAAAGTACAATTATATTTGCTCAGCCATTTCAAGTTACCAACCTTACTAAGGACAATGACCATATATGAATTTTTAAAATATTCAGTGATTGACAGCAATAAGTTAGGTATTTGATTCACATTGGTTTAAAAATCCTAAGAACCCACAGCAGCTATCAGCCTAAGAAACAATGTATTTGAATGGCAATCAACTTTGTTTTTATTTAGTGTAACCCACTTTATACTTTGGATATGCAGAACTTTTAATAGCCTGCATTAAAAGAAAATGTGATGAAAATAAGGTGAGAAATGAAAGTGTACGACCACCCACCAAAACAAAATTGGGTCCAAAATAAAGGCAGAAAGGAGCAATGTTTGCAAGCCAATGACATTAGCAATGTTAATATTTTCCTCGTGCAAGGTATGTTTATATTTCAAATGGGAAATTATTAGTTCCACTCAGCACCAAGGGCAATTAATTCAAGGCTATAGATTCACTATATTATTGGTATGAATAATTCAGTGCTAAGATGTTTAAGCATGATTTGTAAAATAAAGCTGCTGTCTTCTATTTAAAAAAAAAGTGTGGGAAATTTGATGACTTGTTGCTCCTCCTGCAGTTGCTCCTTCTCCAATTGAAAAAAAAAACAGCTTCCTAAAATTAGATAGAATGGCCTTAGCTTCATCAAGAGGAGGACAAATGAAAAATAGAATATATTTTTTTAAGTGTACTTTTCCAAAGGCCCTTCCTATTTCTAATGGATTTTCAGTTTAGCGCTGGAGGAGTAAATTTCAAGGAGACAATGTCTATAGCGCATGCTTACCTTTCCAAGTGAGAAAAATGGATAAAAAATGTTGGAACTCAATTGTAACTCCAAATAATATAATAAATTGGGCATTTCCAAATTCCCCGGAATTACATTTCCAAAGGTAGCCTAGATTGTCTAAAATATCCAGGTATAATATATGATCAAGCTGCTAGAGGAGGCTGAATTTTTATCCTGTAGTTGACTGTACTCTGAAAAGAAATATTTGAGATAAAATGGCCATAATATTCAAGTATAGGATTGAAGATGAAATAAGTTTCCAGTTATACGAGGCTTTACCATCAGCTACTTCAAAAAGTATTATTTAGGAAAGATTGTCATATTCTCACAAATAACAACATTAAACATAATGTAACTTAGCATAATAAACCCAGGATGACTTCTAGAAATTCACTGCAATGAACAGAATAACTAAAATATGCTAATATGCCACAGCCAGATCATTGACTAGCAAAAGGAACGTATCAGAAATAAGAGAACTTGTACATACACAGTATTATTATTACTCTACAGATACCAATCCTTTTTGAGAACATGCTAGAATTTGGCAAGCCAGGGCCCTAAAGAACCGGAGTCTCATAGACAAAGAAAGATTTCATTTGCAATCTGGAAGAGTTTGTGAAAAAAGTCATTTTCTCAGTTCTGACTTACTTGCTTTGAGACATCCACAAGCTATAATGAATAAATGAGTGAACAAATAGCATTCAGGATTAGCTGAGCTCATAGGCAACTCTTAAGAAGCTTTTCTCATATTTTATATTAGCTCACATGCCTCTCTATCTACACTTTACAGTTTCTCTAATTTAAAAAATGCTTAACAATCTTAGACTGTTCTTATGTTTGAACAGCCCTCCCAGTCCATCCTGCAGCAGAAGCTTGCCATCTCTGCCCTACTGGAAACTAAATATAAAGTAAACCACAACTGCACATAACAGAGATAGGTCTAATCTAAGGTGCATTGGATTGCAAATACATTAACAGAGTTTTGAACTAGCCAGTATTTACTTGCTAGGAAGCCACTAATATCAATATCATAACTCTATGGCAAATGTTAACTTGCCAAACCTCGGTATTGTAAAGAGTTCTTGAACTAATTGGGGTGGTTTACAAATACTGTAAATTAAAAAAAATGTAGGCGAATAATATTGATGGAGACTATTTTCCAAAACAGAGTTTGCTTTGCCAATTCTTTCTCTAAAATACAGACATGGATTTGGGAAAACTCTGTGCAATACTTGAATCCTAGCACATAAAACTGATCAGAAATTGAAAGGGAAGGGAAGGACTCAGATTTTTTAACTACTCATGAATGATATGCTCCTTAGAGGAAACAGTGAAAACAGACATTTTTTTAAATTAGTTTGAAAGTAAAGATCTAGGAAATGTTTGACTTTTTTTCTCTCACTATAAGAGTAATGTGTCAAAAGAGAGATATATAAAGAGAGATTTATCTACTGAGAAAGGCAAGTCAGTGTTTTAATCTAGCAGTCCACTATATGTTAGTTGCTCAGGAAGTTATTCAAAGATGTTGGTAATTTAAAGGATTATCAGTGTTGACTCCCTTTTTTTCAGAAAATATTCTTCCCAAATGCATCATTAGGAAAATATGTCTTTAATTTTGACGACTTTAGTAACAATCTAATGCTTAATTTACACTCACTCTAAACAAATGCTTGGATGCATATTGGATGCAACATTTAGCAGACATTCTTCTCCACATCACAACCCCCCTCCTTTTTTTTTTTCATTTGTGCTCCCAGTGAGTGACTGCTAAGTGTGCAAACTCGATCATACAATGTCACAAGGTCACTGACTTTAGAAAGGCTAGATCTTGTACCAAACAAGTGTGGGAAGGGAACAACTTGAAAAATGGCCAATGGGAAATTGTGTGGAAGGCATTTTTATTGCCTGGTGTTTATAACTTGTACTATCTCAGGTCCTTAAAAATCCATCATTTCATCCTTTCAGTCAGCTGGGGTTTATGAGGATATGCTCAAAACCAGCAAATGTCATTGCATAGTAACTAAATTACCCATTTTCCCAAGGAAAGTATAGGCTGCAACGGAAAGGTCCACATCAGAATATTTTGGCAGACAGTGATTTTGTATCATTGATCATTTTTTTAGCTGGGACAAACCAGGACAAATCAGACAAACTAGATATAACCTCTGTCTCTGACTTTAAAAAGAACTGTTTATTTTAATACAAGCAATTGATCTTTCAGTTAAGTAAATATTGAATAAATTAATTTTCCAAATTTTGTAAGCAGCCTAAAGAACATATATTTGTGAATGGATTAAAAATACAAACAAAACAATATATGATACCAGCACTAATTTCTGTAAAAGATGACAGATGATAGATAGATAGATAGATAGATAGATAGATAGATAGATAGATAGATAGATAGATAGATAGATAGA
>JANHFL010004731.1:0-10796 GCA_032468155.1 Oxyrhabdium leporinum
ATCTATCTATCTATCTATCTATCTATCTATCTATCTATCTATCTATCATCTATCTATCTATCTATCTATCTATCATCATCATCATCATTCTATCTATCTATCATTCTATCTCTCTCATAATCCATATTCATCCAGCTATCATTCATTCTTGATGGTACCTCATTTTATTTTCCACATTTCTTAAGAAACCCATTGCTGCTGCTTTTAGCTTAGCTTTTATATTTTTCCCAATGTATTCAACTCTTGAGTCAGTTTTGTGTAGTGATTAAGGCATCAGGCTAGAAACTGGGAGACTTTGATTTATAGTTCCACTTTAGGCACAAAGTCAGCTTGGTGACTATGGACCAGTCACTCTTTCTAAGCTCTAGGGAGGTGACAGTAGTAAACCACTTCCAAAATTTTGCTAAGAAAACTCCAGGAACTAATCCAGGCAACACTGGAGGCAACAGTGACTTGAGGGCACACATGTACATTCTTACTCTTACTTCAATATAACAAATTGAGCAAGCTCTTCCCCTTTTTCCTCCTCAATATTCTGTAATCTCAAAAATATTCTGCTTTATCCGTCTCCAACATAATTACGGTTCGCTCAAGATCCTTGTCTGCCTGGGTGAGTCTATGGTCCATCTCTTCCACTTTTTAATCTGTTTGTTCTGTTTTTTCTTCTACTTTCTGGATCAGTTGTTCATTTTTAGTTATTATTTGCTAGATGTTATCCATTTTATCCTTCATCTTTTGCATTCTTTCTGTCATGTCATCATGATTCTTAGATATGGCTTCTTGTAATAGTTAGAACATTGATTTCATTTCTGTCTGGAAAGTATTCATTTTTTCCTGTTGCAACATGTTACAATATGCTCTTACTTGATCCATTTTTAGTATTTCATTAGGTAACTCTTCCTTGTAAGAGACAATATACTTATCCTTTTTCCCCAACATTTGCATATCTTAAAGTTTCTCCATCATTTTCCCATCTGAAAGGGGGGCATACAATTATCCATTTGTCCTAATTTCCCATTACTTACCATGTTTCTCAGAAAACACGACCCATCCCAATAATAAGCCCAACCCTACTTTTTGGGAGGTGGGCATAACTTTGCCCCTACCCCGAAAATAAGCCTGAAGGGGCTGGGCGTGTGTGTGTATGGGGGGGGACTATCCGGCTGCAGCTGCAACCCACTGGCCCCTTGGGGAAGCGTTCGTCAAAAAGTCTCCATTCCGAACGCTGAAGTTTCGGAATTGAGGCTTTTTGTCGGAGGAAAATGGGGAGGGGGGATTTTCCTACCTGCCATCCTTCCCTCTGTCCATGCTGAGCTCCAGATAGATGCGCATGGATGGGTTCCAGATGGACGTGCACAGCAACCCCAGGGCTCCGTTTTACCTTCAGAGGCCTGTTGGAAGGCATCTGCAGCTGATAATAGATTCTCTGTTAAAGGCTGTGGATGCCTTCCAGCAGGCTTCTGAAGGCCGGAACGATGTGTGCGAGTGGCAGCAAGCAGCTGCAGAAGAGGTGTCAGCAGCAGACTCCTGCTGGGTGGGGCTGTCAGTGCCACCGCCACAAGGTGAGTGTGCTTGCAATTTGCGTCACGAAGAATGAAGCAAGGCGGTGGGTGGTGGTGGAGGGCAAAGCAAGGTAGGGTGAGGGAGCTGCACCAGCTTACCTAAAGATGCTTGAGCCAGGGTACCCATGACTACTGGTCAAAAGATAAAAGATAAATCATTTCGATCAGCCAATATAAATATTTACTGTACATTTTTTTCTGTTGTGTTATACTCAATTCTGAGAGGAAACTAATAAAGTGAGCTTTATAAATCCCATTCTTTTTCTAATGTTGATTAAAGTTTTTAATCATCCTAACCCAGCTCCATGAATGGGAAGAATGTTGTGAAACAGCACGTGACGGCAATGTGATGCTGCGAGTTTGACACCCGTGGTATAGAGTATACTATATTGTCATAGTAATTGAATAGTATTAGATAGCATAGAATATAATAAGCACTCACACATCTCTTTTATATGTGTGTTTTTACAAAATAAAACCTCTCCTCAATCCTTATAAGGAGATATAAAGAAACCACTGCTCCAGAGTTCAGTGCTTTTGTGTCTCTGATTAGTCTGAGTCAACAAATGGATACAATTTTTAAAGAATTTATAACTCAGTTTGTGATTTCTTCTGTCATTTGTTTCATAAAATAACACATTGAGATTATTTCCTGCACCAAGAAATATTAGACTTTAAAATGATATGCTGTTTATAACTTTATTGGAGAACTGGTATCTATTTCATAACTTTTTGTTGAAAAAAGTAACTTTAGGCACCTTCAAGAGCTGTTCATGTGTGGTCAGTGTGATATTTATTTTTACTTCTTTGAAAATTCAAAACTTAACAATGGGAATCTTTAATGAAGCATGACTGAAAGAAATATTTTGTATTTTACTTCATTTTATTGAGAAGGTAATTTTCTAATGTTTTATTCTTAAGGCCATAATTATCTGTTTTAAATTTTTAACTTAAAATACAGAATGAAGAACAAGGTATGAAATGTTTTTTAAAAAAAATAGTTTAAGTACAAAACATTTGTATATCAAATTATATTGGTTCTGTAAGTTATCAAAACTGAAATGAACCTAACATAAAGTGGTAGATCAGATTAATATCCTACATCCACAACTCCCAAACTGCATGCTGTGGTGCCCCAGGATGCCTCAACAAACCCACAGGGTGCTGCAGGGTGATATTCAATATTTGCTGGAAACCCTGCAGACTACTGACTTGGGGGAGTTCACAGTTTAGGTCTAGGAGTGCTGTGGAAAAAAATACTGAGCTACTAAATACATTGTGAACCAAGGAAATTTGGAAACCTTTGTCCTCTATCAATGACATCATTTGCAATCATGACAGGAAGCTGATTAGCAAGCATTTCAACTTATAAAGAAATATAATAGGAACTTTTTCTTCTCAAGCAGGAAAAGATATTTTATATTTCAGATAACATAAGCCCACAAACATTTGTATAACATCATGTTTACCAATATCCTTACCTTAAGCATGAACCCTAAGCATGCATAGGAAAGGTTTCACAGTTGTAGTTAAAAACATAATTGCCTGCATAAAGCTAATGTTGGAAGCTTCCTAAGATGTTGAAGATGTATTAAAGAAGCCAATAAGACTAATGTTTTAAATAATATACTGAATGTAAACAAGACTGTGTTCTAGCCGGTAACCCTAATCTAACCCTCTCTTATACAATGAACCTTCTTACTAAAAATATACATTTCATGAAGACTATTTATTGCTTGCATCAGCATAGCTGAATTTGTTAGGATGAAAGGCTTGAGGTTTCCGACTGCCTCTCTCAGAAGTCTACTGGCTGTATCCACACTAGTCCCACCTTCTATTATGGTGTGGCTACTTGGTAGCTATTCCTGCAACCATCTTTCTTCCAGGAGTCATCTTATCTAGCATTGTTCCTCTAATCCTGGCCTGCAAGATAAGACTTTTACAACCTGTGCAGATGTCTATGAAAATTAGAGATAAAACGAAATAAAATTTGATAGTTCCATTTCCTGGCATTGTAACATAAGCCATATGACTAGAAAATCTTTATTTCTGTGGGTCTGGAATGGGATGGAGAGTGGATAGACTAAATTTCACAATTAATTTTAAAATTAAACTTTATTAAGAAAAAACATTTTATTTAGGATGATAAATGAAGACTGACTTCATTGTGCAATGCTATCAGCAGAGCACCGGTTAGTGCTTCTTGGCTATCAATGATGATCTTTAAAGAGAGGTGGCTTTCAACATCCCAGGATATCAGATCTAGAGAAATTAATAAAGAGAAAATATTGAATTGCGTCTGAAACACAAAATGCTCCATTTATGCAGAGAAATAAAGCTTCTAACACATATAGATAAAATGTAACTCAACATCTAAGTACAGCAGTAATCAATTTCTTAGAGATAACCTGACTCTCAAAATAAAGTTCTCTGTTTCTTTGTCTCTGGAACTGCCCTGGATTCCTGAGGTAATTACATTCATTTATCAGAGCTTCAGCAGAGATAAACTCTACATATATTTCTAGTTCAAGCACAGAAACCTCTTGCTTCATCTTGTTCATTTTCCCCCCATCTAAGAGGGGAGCATTTGAAGGAATCTCCTGAGCATGCATGCTAGAGTCTGTGCCTGAGAAAAAGCTATTTATTCAAACTCAGATGCTATTTGCCATTTAGACTGGCAGGAAGCCTAGCTATTCACAGCATTGTTGTGGATTGGTGTCCCATTGCCAGCTTTCTCCAGAGAGTTTAGGATATAACCCTTTCTATCTTTCTCCAGATATTTTAGAATATAACCCTTAACTGCTGAATACCTGTCAGAGGAATACAGGGTGACCAAAAAATGTATAGAAGCAGCTACTACTTTACATAATCTTGTACATAATTACTCAGATTAATGGGGAATAGGCCTACCAGTTGACATCCCTTACAATGAATGACATAATCATTATGTAATACATTCAATGGAATCTCCATGTTCAGCATTCATTCAAAGAGCTAATAAATTTGATGCCCTCCTTTTAACTTAACACTGGGGGATTTGGTGTTTCATATGGTACTGATGATCTGGAATGTAATTCATATGCATGGGCTTTGGAAATCTTAAACTTTTCTTAGTGGAGTATTAGAGTATTGTCAAGCCTCTTGCTATGCCTTATGAGACATTACTGTTAGGTAAATTATTTCTGAATATTTCTACTAGTACGAGAAAATAGTCTCCTTGCTTAGTGTTTATCAGATAACAGGATGATGGCTCAGCTTCAAGTATTTGGCAGTGCATGATTTCCTTCTGCAATTGAAGCACATTAACTGTAGGATATCATTGGAAAAATGAGGAATTCCCAAAAATAGAAGCAAGGCAATTATTTCAACTCAGAAAAAAGGCTGACATTTTACTGCTTCAGGACCACATGGAGAGAATCAGATTCTTTTTCTGCCAGTTTGCCTGGTTTTGTTAGACATTTGGTCCCAGCCTTGGATTCATTTTGGTCTATTAGCGGTTTCTGTTGCCATCTTTGCAACTGAATGTATATCAGCATGCTAATACCTCACATAATCCATGAATGATGTCCATCTGCTGCCATTCTTTGACATTTTCAGTGTTCTATAATTTAATTATCTGGCCATTTCTTTTCTCTCCCTCCAGTATTTTGCTTCTGACATGGTGTGGTTGCTAATTCTGAAATCCTTTTCTGTAGCTTTTGCCAAAGACTGCTGTTCTTCATTTCAGGTGGTTGATTTTCCACCAAAAAGAAATCAATTCTGCCAATAGAAATGTTTTTGACTATTTTTAATATCTAACGTATCAGGAAAAAAAATCACATAATAAAGCCATAAATGTATCCCAGTAATCAAATCAATGGACAAGGATATGCTCAAACATTATTTTCTTATGAATATTTAGAACATAGAACATAGGATAATAGGTTTGGAAGGGACCTTGGAAGTCTCCTATTCAAGAAATAGACCCAATATCATTTCAAACAAATGGCTGTTCAATCTTTTGAAAACTTTCAGTGATGGAAGCACCCACAACTTCTGGTTAATTGCTCACACTGTCAGGAAATTTCTCCTTAATTCTAGGTTGATTGTCTTTAATGATCTTCCACCATTACTTATTGTCCTTCTCTCATGTGCTTTGGAGAATAGGCTGACCCTTTCTTCTCTGTGACAACACCTCAAGCAGGAGTGGGCTGCTGCATGGTCACAGAGGTTTGGGCGAACCTCTTGCTCTGATCTCTGGCTGAGCCCGCCCACCAGCCCTTGTGCTAAGCTATCCCTAAATAACTCACCTTTCCGCCACCTACACTGCCCAGGTGAGCTCCGTGCCGCCCCTGCTGTATTCACTAGAGATGCTTTAATCCATTAGCTGCCTCCCTCCAGCTTCGTTTCAGCCCCAAAGCGGCTCGTGCGACTGACCAGCAAACCGTTTGCCAGAGCAAGCACAGCCCATGCCTGACCTCAAGTACAGGAAGAATGCTATTATATAACTCCTAGGCTTTTTCTTCATTAGACTAGACATACCTAGTTCCTTAAATCATTCATCATATGGTTTGACTTCCAGATTCTTTATTGTCCATGTTGCTTTTCTCTGCATTCTGTTCTTCTCAACATCTTTTTTTGTATCATGGTGACCAGAACTGGACACATTATTTCAAGTATGGTGTCACCAGTGCAGTATAAAGCAGTACAATCACTTCTTCAATCTATCCCTCTGATGTTGCAACCTAGGATTGCATTCGCTTTTTTGGCAGCTGCAGCACACTGCTGGCTCATTTTTAAGAGGTCTAGTAGGACACCTATCTTTCTCTCACAGGATACCATCTTTTTATAGATGGATATAAGATACCATCTCTTCTGTACATGTGCATTTGGTTTTTCTTGCCTATATGTAGTGCCTTACTTTTCTTAACACTGAATTGCATTTTGTTGGACAAGGCCCAGTGTTCTAGTCTGTCAAGATCCTTCTGAATTGTGAGTCTGTCTTCTAAAGTGCTGGGCTATTCTCTCCCACCCACCAGCTTGATGTGGTGTGCAAATCTGATAATTCCTCTTTGATTCTCTCATCTGGGCCATTTATGAAAATCATGTACTACAACCTAACAGATAAGTCCTGTATAATGCCATATATTTGTTAATCATTTTGGATACGTTGGTCAGAGAGAAGTTTGTTTATATGTGTGATGGGGATAGAGAAAACAAACATAAATCTGTACCAGATGTCCTGTTTAAATGTTTTTGGCAGCAGAAAAGATACCCCAAAGACTCATTCCATTGTAGAAGTAAAAAGTTAAAGTTCCTGAATTCACAAATCACATTTGATTTTTGTTGACATTTAGCCAATTGCGTGATAGTCAGTAAACTGTGTTTATACGAACTATATTTAATGTAATAAGTGAACCTGCCCAATCTTTTAGAGTTTCAACACTGAAAATGGCAGTGCCATGTCATCATTTAGATGATTTGGAAGGGAAAGAATGTACACATTCATAGGCCAGTAGTCATGAAGGCTACACTCAGGATGGGTGGCATTATATTCTCTGAACACTGTTGTTCGGGATTAGCAAGGCAGGGCTATTGATTTGATCTGTTGATAGTGAGCTATCATACACTTGATTGGTTTCAAAGACCATTTAGATCAGGGATGTCAAACTCATGTTGTCATGGCAGCGTCACGTGATTTATCGGGACTTTTCCCCCCTTCACTAAACTGGGCGGGGACGTGGCCTGTGCATGACGCATCCAGCCCATGGGCCGGGAGTTTGACAGCCCCGAATCATGTTCCATTTCACATACTTTTTAAAATTTTCCTTTTTAAAAATCATTCTGTCCTGCTTCTGTATCAAGTTGTGTTGTTACTTTTTAAAAGTAGGTGCAGATATGATCAGAAGTGTCCTTGAACTTGTTTGTACATGCTATTCATAGTGTATACTTTTGTGTGTGACAGTTTCCCCATTCATGCATTTTTGCATCTAGTTTTTAACTGCTAATTAACGCACAAAATTTGGAATAATTTGAATATCAAGATATAACTGTATCCCAGCTTACATTTAATTGCAAGAAATATTTACATTTAGTTATTTATTCCCAGTCTTGTGATAGGCTTGGTAAGCATTTGGTTATCTTTAGCAAGCTTCCTCCTATATTCTTAGATGTAGATATCTAAAGGAATATTGATGGTACACAATTGTTGCCAACTGCTATGTCTATTAATTAAACTTTAAATATGTGCATGCTATTTTATATTTTCCACTATATGACAGACTTCCTACCCCAATACTATACAACTGTGTTGCATTGCAAATCCCACAACACCAAATGGCATATCTAGTTATGAGAAATTCTAATATAATACATATGGACTGCCCTAAATAGGAAAAAAAAGGTATCTGCTACATTTTCTTATTGACTGTGTATGAGATTCAATATTCTCAAATGGTAAGAATACCTTGATTTGGTGTTAAAAGATAGACTAAATTTAATTTTGACACTTAAATCTTCAACAAAGTAGACGACTTAGTAATTTGCCAATGAAGCAATTAATACATGCAATTAATCCATAATATATACTGTACTCAGTACTCAATATGTGTTATTGTTTTCATTCAGTAAAAACTCAGACTGCTGAGTTTATAACAAATTAAACTGGCTGAGCTAAATTTTTGATTTCTGTAGAAGTGTACATAATCTGTTTTCAATATCTGAGACACATAGAATAAAATGGAGAATGGATAGAAATGTAGGGTTGCCTGATTCATATTAATGTTTGAACAACTTTCTTGTTATTCTCAGAACAGGTAATGATCAGCTTAGGAACAACACAGTCATATAGTCATAAATCATCAAACACATCCAGGAATTTGGTTACATGACCACTTATGACGATGACTGCAAAAACCAAATGTTCAAATCAAATTCTCAGATAACGTGGCATTTGCTGCAGTTGAGTGCTCTTAATTAAATAAGTGATCCAAATGCATATAATAAACCTATAATTTTATTGGCTGTGAGCTATAGAACAATTTAGACTTACATGAATTGCTGTGTTAAGCAACTATAGTCTGTATTAACACTCAGGAATTATAAGACCTGGCAAAGAGCTGACCAGTTGTCAAGCACAGCCTTTTATAATTACAGCAATAACCAATTCAGTCTAATAAAAAATGAATAACAACACAATATCCATTTCAAAAAGAAAAGTTAAGAGATCATGATATAATTTAGTCTATCTTTTAACACCAAATCAAAGTATTCTTACCAATTGAGAATATTGAATCTCATACACAGTCAATAAGAAAATGTAGCAGATATGTTTTTTTCCTATTTAGGGCCAGATGTGTCATGCGCTGGCCATGCCCACCCCTGTTTTAGCGAAGGGGAAAAAGTTGCAATATGTTACATGATGACAATGTGACAACACAAGTTTGACACCCCTAATTTAAGTGGCCTTCGAGTTAAATTTCTTGAAAAAGAGAAGAGCATGTTCTGCTATCAAACTTTTAAATTACACAAGAACTTTTAAATTACATTTTTTTCTGTTTATTCTTGAATTTTTGGCCTGATATTTTGTTAGCAGATGAGGCTCAAGTCAGCTATCAATAACTGTTGAAATATAATGTCAAAAGAAAAATATGGGAAATATTTGGACTGCAGATTAATTTTAATCCTTTTTCCAATTAAAAAATTAAACATAACTGATAAATCAATTTTTAAAGATTAACTTGACTTTATTATTACTTTATTACTTATTATTACTTTAACCAGATTAATTCAAATGAGATCATTTTAAAGAGCTGTAGAATTTAGAACTGATTTTCCTCAAAAATCTACTTTTGCTATATTCCATTTAAGAATTTGTCACATAGGTATGTTGGTCTTATTGCTCCTTCTAAAGTTCTATATTTTTGATGGAATCAGCTGAGGCTTCATGACAGGCACTGGACTCTCTAGACATTTAACTCTGTAGTCAATTGGCAACAGAAGCTCACAGATCTGACATAACTAGATAGGTAACTTTATTGCAGACAAAAATGAAGCCACATAAATGCATAATATCTGTGTCCTTCAGACCATGGTAGTGTAAGCCTCTCTCTATAGAAATATTCTTAGAACTGCTGGCAACTCAAATAAACCTAAAACAGCAGAAACTTTTCAGTCGGCTCAACTACACAAGGACAGAAATTGAAATTATTTGCTGATGATATTGTACTTATGATCGCTCAGCGTAGAGATTTCTTAATAGCATTGTTTTGGTGTCAGGCTACAGATTCAGTTAAGAGAAAACTCAAAAGTTGACATGGAACTTGATAAAGGATGGAAAACAATTTGTGTATAAACTAATAAGAGTTCAATATTTCTGGTAAGAAGGTAAAATATTAAAGATAAAGCAATAAAAACTATTTAAGAATGATTACTTACCAATTTGGTCTTTAACAACTTATTCAAACTGCAAGATCTTGCTAACAGGACAAACATAAGATATTTTAAATCTTTTACTACACAGTGTTCTTCTATATTCAGTTGGTTTTAGTATTTTCAACTAACTAGCATAGCACCTTAATACTGAATATTTATTAGACACAATATATAATGAATTGCAAGTCAGAATTCAAACAAGTCACAGGCTATATTAAGTCTCACTAGATCATTTATTTCTTAAAAATAATTAAATTAGCATTGTATATATTAATGAATGTGGGAGTTCTATGTACATAAAACACATTTTTGTCCCTGTATAATGCCTCTTATTGGAAAAGATCTTTGGAAGAATTGCTAACAAAATTGTGACAGAATGTCTTGATGTCTAGAATAGCATCATAGTTGAAAAGTAATCTGATTCAGAATTCAATTCCACGTGGATGCCATTATAATTTGATGTAAGGAATTGTGCCATTTTTAGATTATAATTTGATGCAAGGAATTGTGCCACTTCCAAAAAGCAGTCAGATAAAATGGGCCTGAACCTGAGTCAGGAAAATAACTTGAGAAAACATCTCACCTGCCTAGTTTTCATGGAGATGGAGGGAGAGAGAAGCACGTTCAGACTTGAAAGATTCTGTTAATATAGTTTTACAATAAAAATAGACATTAGTACATGGCATTGGTTTCTTAGTCTTGTCTACTTACCCTGTAGGGCTGACAATACTCTTTTAAAATATATATTATGATAGATGATAGATAGATAGATAGATAGATAGATAGATAGATAGATAGATAGATAGATAGATAGATAGATAG
>JANHFL010004731.1:10896-21278 GCA_032468155.1 Oxyrhabdium leporinum
AGATAGATAGATAGATAGATAGATAGATAGATAGATAGATAGATAGATAGATAGATAGATAGATAGATAGATTAAACATATGTCTGTAGGAAATGATCAGAAGGGATCAAATGTGTCATAAGTCATGAGTCTCTGCATGTCCACAAGAAATCTAAGTCTGTTCTCAACTCCTGCTAATTTCCTTTGACCACCAGTTGTTCAGATTCTTGTAGGGAACTTAACCTTGCAATAAATCTTTATGCTCATTCGAACTGCCTGAATCTCCTGATTTCCCAATGCTTGGCAATGCCCCATGATTTAAATACTGTCTTTTCTTCCAGCAGTTTCAACATACCAATAAAGGAGAATATTTGTAGCTAAGGGTTGACATGAGGGCTCCTTGGTGCTCTCTGAGCTTGCTTGTTTTCTTGCAGACGTTTCATTACCCTAACTAGGTAACATAATCATTGCTTAATCAGCACTCAGATCAGTAAAGATTAACTTCAAGGTTAACTTCAGACCAACAATCAAATAAGCAATACTCCAATCAAGAAACTGCCAAAGAGCCATCAGTAAACAACCCAATCAAAGAATCTCTAAGATCACCCCACCCACACAGACAGGCAAGACACCAGAATATAAACTGACAGCAAACAGCACTCCTTAGAGCACTGATGAAGTTACCTAGTTAGGGTAATGAAACCAAGGACCCCTCAGTTTCAACATACTTTGTTATTATTTTCAATACCATGAAAGCAGATTAGATCTGTTTACATAATTGTCTTCCCTAGCTTGAGTACCATGGTTCCTGCTTTACCATCTCAGCATGTAAAACCCAAAGCAGGGTTGCCGACAGAGAGAGAGTTTAAAATAAAGCTCAGCATAGTGAATAAAAAAAGGTCCATCCCTTTTAACATATGTGGACACATTACATGAATGTTAAAAAAAGTGGATTGGGCTTAGATCACATGACCATACCCACCAACTTGACATTTTAACCTCCTCTGCCCCATTTTAACCTACCTGCCCCAAAGCCAGTACTTAAATTTTGTTAGTTAACTTGGCATGATAGAATTGCATAAAACATAATTAAAATATATTAATTTAAAGAATTACATGTATAACACACACATATACCCACCATGTACAGTGTGACCATATTAGTAGTCAGAATCTGATTACTTACTGAACCCTACCCAAGTAAAAAAATTTTTTTTACCAATATTCCGATATTTTCTTCTGCTGCGCTGTGTATGTCTTGCTCTGCTGGCTGCAACAGGGTCATTAGATAATCGTCAGATCAATATTAAGGGCCAATATAAGACCTAGTGTAGAACAACAGCTAACTTGTACTAGGAATGCGGAGATTTAAGTTCAAGTCCACCATCATCCACAGATCTTCGCTGAGTGACTTTGAGCCTGTTCCCAACACTGACCTTAACCTTTCCCACAACAAAGGTGTTGAAAAAAAAGGAGGAGTGAGTGCTCTGTATGCCATCATAAACTTTTGGAGGAAAGGAGGAACATATCTTTCACAAATACAAGAATAACTTGCAAATGTGGAGCCAATCCTGGATGGTATCTGATTTGATAATCCATGATATATATATATATATAAACACACACATATACACTTATATATATGCGCGCGCACACACACACACACACACACATACTGTACACACACACATACTGTACACACACACACACATATTGTATACACACACACATACATGCACATAATAGTGCTTATGTGGAAAATGTTATTCTTGCTATATCCAATATGGAAGGAAAGAAGTATTTGTGCAAAACTAGTTGCTTAGCGACATTACTTACTTTTCCATAATGTAAATTAATACAGATGTTTCTATTTCTAAAAATGTAATCTGTATTTTTAAAATTGGGAATCCAAACTGAACAAAAAGGGAAGATTTTTCCTTCTGGTTTTTTTTTCCTTTTACATATCCTGCCTTGTCTTTGTCTGCAATTTGCTACGGTAGTTATTGTCTTTAAGAAATGGATCTGATGTGAAGCATTAATATTTCAGTTGGATTGTTTTTTATTTTTATATTTTCCTCCCACTTGGATTGGCAACTGTTGCTTTGTCCATATGAGATGTTTTCCCTGAATATGCTCCCAGATATGTTGTAATGCTATTTGTGATCCCTTATCAACCAATTATTCCTTGAAAACAATTGCAGTATTGGTTGGCAGCTTATGAGAACAGGGATAAAAGAAAAGTATTGGTTTGAGTCAGTGTTATTTTACCTATCAGTGAATGCCTTCCTGAGAAGCCTATAAGGTTATGCTGACTAAGACAGGAAGATTTAAGTCAGTAAAAAGTTTGTTGCTTCCTCCAGCATTTACTTCTATTTGTTCTTCTGTAACCCAGCAAGGTTGCTATTCATCTCTAGCTGGACACCCAAACAGCTGTTCTATAGCATTTGTTCTGTGCCAGGTTTTCACGGGGACACATTTTAAGGTCCCCATGGTGGCTGCTTGTGCAGACAGCTGTTACAGCCATGTCTTAGTGTATCACTCTGAGGAACTCTTAGAGCAGCAAATATAAAAAGATAGGCTGGATCTCAGAACTGCCCTGGAAAGGTATGCCCTTCAGGTGCAATGAAATGGCTTTATGAGTCAGCATCAAGTCAGTAGCATGGTAGATTGGGTTTATCCATAATTCAGTATCCCTCCCAGATTATCAAAGTGTGTGTATATGTGTGTGTCTTTGAGTAAATATTGATTCCTAACAACTGCTTAGACTAGCCCTACAATTATTTTTAGCAAGTGTTGAGTAGTTTGCCATTGCCTTCTTCCTAGGACTGAAAATAACTGACCAAGATCACCCAACAGGCTTTATGCCTAAGGTGGAACTAGAACTCACATTTTCCCAGTTTCTAGCTGGTACCTTAACATTACACCAAACTGAATCTCTCAATTGAGAGCTGATTTACTGTATCTTATGGGAGGGCCAATGCTTATTTCCTAAGTGGCATTGCTATTTGAGAATTGCTATGGTCTGTATCTTTGGCTCTCATACATACGTCTATATTGCAGTTTCTTCTTACTAAACTTAAAATATTTTGGGAGCCATCTTTAAGAAATAAGTTAAACTGGAAAACCAGATCCTGGTCTTTTTCCATATGGCATGATGCAACCTATTAGTTCAGAAATTAATCACCATTGGAGTGACAGCTTTTGTTAATCTTTTGTATCTCCCATGGTTTTGTAATTCTATACTTCATGTAAAATTGACCTAATAATTTTTCTCCAACTTTATTCTCAACTGGTTCAACTGGAAGATTTAAGTATTCCAATATTTGAGAGGCTCCTACAAAGAAAACTATTTTCCAGAGCACCAAAAGGCAAGACAACAAACAATGGATGGAAACTAACCAAGGAGAGAAGCAACCTTAGAACTAAAGAGAAATTTCCTAATGGTGAGAGCTATCAACCAATGGATTAGCTTGCCTTCAGAAGTTGTGGGTGCTGCATCACCGGACGTTTCCAAAAAGAAACTGGACAATTATTTGTTGAAAATGATACCTCCAAGGTTTCTTCCAACTCTATTATTCTATGTTCTATGGTTAACTGGCTCCTTTCTCAGATCCTGTCCATCAGCTTTGTTATCTTCTCTAGCTCACTTTCTCTATACTTTCTTCATGCATTATGCTACTCTTTTCTTGCTAAACATTCCCAAATCAACCTAAATTTTTAATCTAATGGCTGATGTTTGATTTAGAAAACTACCCATAATTCATCTGACAACAGATTTGACAAATGAATTGCATGGGCATTTAAGAAATAAGTAATGCAAGGAAATAGGCAGGTAGAACTTGCTATACTTTTTTTGTGAAATGCCTAGAATCAGTGACAGGGCAGCAAGTAATGAATTTACATTCTTTCAGCATAATAAATCTGCTTGTGTGGAAGCAACCAACCATTAGTATTTTTTATGACCCAATATTCTTTTAACACCTCATAGTGTTCCATAAAAAGCTCACCGTTTTTAATAATTTCACTGTAAGGATGAGTAATTCTTTTGTCATGGTTTAGCATGCTCATCCATTCAATGGAGCAGAAGGAGAAGAAATATGATAGGTATTAAGAAAGAAGCAATAGCGATAGAAGTGCACAATCTCAGGTTCCAGTTTTCATGCCCTGAAAGCCTTTGAATGGGATTCCTAGAGTTCCTATTGCTGCTGAATTGTCATTTTACATAGGACAATAAATAAAATTACTAAATATACAAGAGTAATATTAACTATATTTAATTTCATTTAATTGAAATGAATTAGTTATTGTGTTGGTCCGAGCCACTTCTTTTCTTGATTTCCTCCTTTTGAAGTGTAGCCCCCAGAATTGACTCAGAGCCAACTGAATATTTTAGTCCCAAACATGTTATCCCTTGTCATAGAGAGAAGGCCTCAAGGTTGTTCAAATGTACCACTGTACCAAAATGTTTTTTTTTTACCCTAGAAACCTCTTGCAGTGCTGGAAGACTCCTTACAATTCAAATTCATCTGCTACCTATTATAGTCCTTGTAAGACTCTGTACCTTACATTAGCCTGTAAGACTTTAAGCCTATTTTCACAGATTCACAGTGAGCCAAAATGCTTTTTTCTTTTATCTTCCTTGCTTGTGGGTTTAAGTAAACATCTGTGGAACAGGAATACGCAAATCTGTCTCTTTCACCTTGTTCATCATTGAAATATTCAGCATAATGTTGCATTACTGGTAGTTTGTAGTCTTCTTTTTCTCATTCTTCTGTTTTAAAAAATAACAAAGCACTTACAAAAGCAGGAAAAAATTGTCCTTGAAAGTATTAATAGGTAAAAAAAAGGTTTTAAGTGGAGAAAACCATATTTAATTTACTAGCTTAAAAGTAATAAAAAGAAAATGATTGGTACAGAAACAGCATAAATATCTGTAATTTTCTCTTAACACCTTCTAGATATTCCCATCTCTTCCTATTAGAAAAAAAAATTGCATATTTTTTTCTTTGCAAAAAGAAATCCTTCAACACTACCTCCTGTAAGGTTAAATTCAAAGTAGCTACTGACAATCTTACACCCCCTCCTTTTAGGCCCATGGTAAATTAAAAAGACAGGTACTTTTGTGAAGTGACTTAGCTGATTCTGGCAGTGGTTCCTAATTCCTGCACAGCTGCCAAGAGTCTGTGTACTTCTCTTTGTATGCCTTTCTTATCATCTGAGGAACTGACAAAATGTGCTTATTAGAGGAACAAGAGAGCTGTATTCAATGAATTGTGAGAACAAAATTGGGAGTTATTGTATAAAAGTATTTCCTATGGATTACAAAAAACAGTGATTAGTTTTTTAGAGCAGAAATTATGTTATCCTATAATGTCAAGAAAAATCCTTTATCTTAAACTGGGTGTGAACTTATCATTTTGACTTTTGGAGACAAATGGCTCTGCTGATATGCAGGCTTGTGCAGTCTAATATAATATTAGGTGTGAGAAAATGGCTATTATTTTTATGGTTGGCTTATCAGCATATTAACACAATGCTTACATGTCATGCTATGCCCAAAGAAAACATGACTTAAAGTGAGACCTTGTTTCATATAATATGCTAACACAATAGCTGCATTTCCACGACATGCTGAAACACAAAAAATGGGATTACCATTTTAGTCTAGTTTGTGTATTATTTAGATCTAAATACCTGTATTGGTATTAAATACCTATACTGGTATACCAGTGCAGTCTGCAAAAGTGAAAGAGGCATAGTTTATATATGGCTTGGAGACATCATCATCAAGAAGCCCAAAAGCATACTTTTGTAGGTATTAGATACATTTCAAAGATCATTGTGTTTAGTTCATACATTTAATGTTTTGGCTCATATGTGTTTAAAATTCTCTACATTTCACTCTATTGAAAGTTCGTGGAACTTTCAAGGACTTTGTCAAAGTTATATAAACAGTGGTGGGATTCAGCTGGTTCAGGCCGTATCAGGTGAACCGGTATTAAAAATTCTGGCTCGCCCCTTCCAGACTCCTCTCCAGGCCCAAAACAGGCTGTGGGGGAGTGGGGTGAGGCATGCCGCCCCATAGCCTGTTTTTGCTCCCAGGAGGCTGCAGGAAGCCCAGTAGGCATAAAACAAGACATGAGGGGGTGCAGTGCGGGTCCCCCGCAGCCCGTTTTTGCTCCCAGGAGGCTGCAGGAAGGCCTACTAGGCCCAAAATGGGGTATGTGGTGGCCATGCCCACCCAGTCACATGACCAATAAGCCACACCCACCAAGCCATGCCCACAGAACCAGTAGTAAAAAAAATTTAATCCCACCACTGGTGCACTCTATTAATCTTCTGCCATGTTTTTTTTGTCCCTATTGTAGGGCCACTACCTTTCCTAAAGATGATAGGGAAGTCAGGGATTACATTGAACTGTGTATTTTATTGCTCATGCCATTTGTGAGTCACTCAATTATTCTAGCTCATTGCACACTAAGTAGCTGAGTTAACAGTGACCTGTTCCATTTATAGCATAACCTTTCCTTTTTATTTCCCATTGCCTTGTTGAGTTTTGGACACTGTCAGCTATCACAACTATCGCAATTATGCTATGTAAGGAGAATGCACCATTATGCTAAATTTTAAAGACAAATTACTGAACTGCCCTTTCCCAGCAAGAAATGTTACTCCTCCTGATTTAAAACTGCCTAAGGAATGTTTGTATGTATGTTTGTGGAGAGAGAGAGTGCTACTATGATGCATGATTTAATGACAAAAGGTGCTGGAATAGTATCAGGATAATCCAGAGATAATCTCCCGCATAAGTGTTACTTTTGGGGAGAGAGAGAAATTCATGCACGCCCTTTCTCAAAATATAGAGGACAAAACTGGAAAGGAAACTGAATCTAAAAGCTTAATGCATTCTATGTGTTGCTATTGTATCCAAAATTTTTCAACCATTTTGAAAATTAAAATAGTGATAATTTACATCAGTTGTCTGCCAAGGTTGATGGAGTTAGCAGAGATGGCTAAATTGACTGTTCTGATAAAAGAAGGAAACATAAGTACTGTTGTTTCTAGTTGGAAACTGCTTCTGAATTTTGTGCTTGAGGTGGAAAATGATGAAACTTTGATTTGGGGTTTTACCAATTAGATAGATTTGTTGATATAGACTAGCTAGTTTATACTACTATGTAAATGTAAAAAGTTGAGTTTGGATGTTACGATCTTATTTTACTCCACCAAAGAGAGTCGGAAGTCAACACCTTTTCTTTTTCCTTTCCTCTTTGCACTCTTCCCTTCCCCTTTGCCTCCCCTATTTTTCCTAGTATTTTTTTTGGTATTTTCTGTATTTTATATTATGAATAAATTTTTAAAAAGAAAAAATAAAAATATATAATTTACATCAGTTTTTCTTAAACTCAGCAACTTTAAGATGTGTGACTCCATCTCCAGAATTCTCCAGGCTGAGGGATTCTGGAAGTTGAACTCCACGCATCTTAAAGTTGTTGAGGTTGAGAAAACTGATCTACATTGTATTAAAATTAGTTTGTGTGTATGACATCCTAAATCCACAAATCAACTTAGGCTGCAATGATCCCAGGAGGATATGATTTGGCCGAACTTTTCCCGCTTCCTGTCGCAGCCAAAGGTGGTCAGAAGGCAGCTGTTGCAGCCTGTCCCTTTAAGGTACTTGGACACTGCCTGCTGTTCAGCCCTGTGGAAAGGCAGCCAAGCAGGGCCACCATTGATAAAGAAAAGGGCTCGACTCTCCTGGTCCCAGTCGCTCCGCAAGCTGAAGCCAGGTGGTGGTGGTGGGGGAATTACCTTAAAGGGACAGGCCACAGCGGCTGCCTTCCAAATAGCGTCAGCTGAGAAGGGAGGTGGGAAAACTTCATCCAAGTCATCTCTTCTTTCTCAGCCTTAAACATACAGAAGAACAAAATGCATACACCTGATGGAGGGACTCACCCATATGCCATCTCCTCGCAGACATGCCGGTGGGAAGAGAGACCTGCCCATCCAGGACTGGCCTCAGTGGTGATCCAGCCCTTTCTTTGGTGCCACGTAGCTCAGCAGAGTGACTTCTACCCATCGGAAATTTCCCACCCCAGAGTGCCAAGAAGCCGAATTTTGCGATGCGCTCTGGGACCTTCTGTGAGGAGATGGCATGTGGCAGGAGATGGGCGCATTGACTTGAATACCGCGGCTTGTTTTGTAGGATCTGGAGCTTATCAGAACCTTCTGTTTTAGAAAGCGGCATCAGTTGCGCCCATTGCCCTAAAGCAAACTTTTCTTTGAGCCTGGACGGCTGAGCGCTGCTCCATCTCTCCAGTTGTCCTTTGTATTCCTCACTGTCTTTTGCTGGTCCAAGCTCATAAACTTGTGTTTACTTCATGAACCTCACTCTGCTGCCATTCCGTCCTTCCACCACACCCCGCTCATTAAATTTCTCATGCTCCCCCAGGCTCTAGCCCCGATTTAGAGAGATGAACCAGGTGCATTGGGTGGGGAGGGGAGAGCTGGGGTTTTTGGGATTGGATCTTGGCTGCCACATTGGAGGCTTCATTAAAAATCCTTTTTAAAAAATGCAGCCACGGAGCCCTTCCTGAGGAGCAAAGCCTCGCTTGGACAAACTGATACGTCCTGAAGGTGAGCTCCAGAGTTTCCATATGCTTCTGCCAGCCTGAGAGCCTTGCTCTTCAGATCCCAATGGGACCAGTGCCTGACGGCAGCAGCACACTAGGCAAGCAGACATATTTCCTGGGGCTGCATGTATGTATCGCAGTGGAGCAGTGACGGTCTCCCAGAAGTGACGGTCTCCCAGAAGTGGCGTGTCTCCCCATTGCAGTCTGAATAAAGAACCCAAGGTGGAGGATAGGGTAACAGGACGGCATGCGATCGGAGGCCCCGTGGAAGGTGAGAGGCAGGAACTGGTGCATCCCCCTGACCCGAGACAGAGGGCAAGTGGGCTGAATACAGGGGGAAGGATGGCAAGAGCCAGACCCAAAAGGCAGCCTCGCCTCGCCATGTCAACCCCAAGGCAGCCCTTCAGCCAAGAGCCTTACCTTTGTGGGCTGCTGTGGTGAGAAGAGGAAGAGCAGGTGAGGGTTAGGGTTAGGGGCAAGGCACAGAGATCAGCTAGGCCACATGGTCTGGGCAAGCAAGCAAGTGAAGGAGCCAAAGAACAGCTGGGCCATGAATGTGACTCTAGGCACTGGCCAAGGTGGGTGAGGCAAAATAAGGAGTCAATGGGAGGGGCCAGGAGGGGCGGGGTGGGGCCAGCTGGTTCTCCAAATTGTACAAAGTTAACAACCAGTTCACCTGAACCAGTGTGAAATGGCTGAATCCCACCTCTGGGTGCAAAATTGTTTTGAGAACTTGAGCTGAGAAAATGATAAGTTGTTGTCAGCTGCTGCTTTGCCCATTCTCTCCGGGTTGAGACTAAACAGATGGTCATAGGCAATTCACGCCCCCTCCCTTTCCCAAGCAGGTACATTAAAGTGACAGGAAGACCAGATACAGGAAAGAAGTTGTAAAGGAACATGCAAGATCTCTCCCCACCAGACCTGACAAATAGCCTGAAAAGATACTCCATACACTTTACAAACAATTCTCAAAAGTAAATCACAATATAGTATAGAATAGAACTTGCACAATGCTTGGTTGAAAGAGCTGCATTCAAAAAGCATGTCATGGCTTTCTTGTTTATCTAATATCATAACAAGCTGATGCTCCCACTAAATGTTTTGGATACAAGGAAATAAGATTGAATAGCAGGAATTTTCTCAGCCTGCGATGACTATAATAAGCTAAAGAAGAATGTTTTTCATGAAAGACTCAAATATTTCTTTTAATCCCAACTTTATTTACAGGCAAAAATATGGGGACTTGCAACTGCAGTAATTTCTATAGATAAAACATTTTTCCCACCAGGATAAAACATATTCAACAATGGGATGCTGCTAATCAAAGCTTAAGAAAACTGACAAAACTCAAAAATAGAAAAAGTACTTGTTTAAATACTCTAATACTATTTGCAACAACAACATCATCAACAACAAAAATGTAAATCAGAGAAAAGATTTCTCATTAACTTTCTCTTCAATTAATTTATGTCAGCAGATATCTAAATGAATCAAAATTGAATTGATGTTACCAAGCAAATATATTCCTAAAAAGAAAAACTGATATACTTAATGAAACAGCATTTAAAAATCAACAGATTAATATTTAAGTATTTTATATTGTGTAAAAGTATAAGCTCTAAGGTCCTGCTGAATATAGTTGCTGACAGAAGATTCAGATAAAATTTGCTTGGTAATCAGGTCATAATCCTTAATTTCCTTTCTGTTGCATGGTTTCTTTTTTTTTTTTTTTTTTTTGTTTTTTTTTTTTTGGGCACAAATTTTAAATAA
>JANHFL010004731.1:28035-49204 GCA_032468155.1 Oxyrhabdium leporinum
TAAGTGAATCATTATAGTTATTAAGTTAGTAAGATGGTTGTTAAGTGAATCTGGTTTCCCCATTGATTTTGCTTGTCAGAAGGTCGCAAAAGGTGATGACATGACTCTGGGACATTGCAGCCATCATAAATATGAGTCAGTCGCCAATTTGATCATGTGATCATGAGTATACTGCAATGGATGTATCTGTGATAAAATGGTCATACGTCTTTTTGCAGTGTTTTTTTTTAACTTTGAATGGTCACTAGATGGATTGTTGTAAGTCAATTTACATAATTTTACCTTGAACAATTAATGTCATAAATTGGATGGGGCCTGCCATTTGCCAACTTTGGGTGGCGAGAGACAATTTCAGTGTATCATTTATTAAAAAATGGACCTCAAACCTAGGCTTGCTAACCTGCATTTTAGTAGGAATGATTTCACATTCTCTGAAGTCTGCTTCTTGAAAGACAGAATAGAAAATGAGAGAGATGGGGGGCATGGAAATGAGAGAAATAATGTGTGTGTTAACTTGAAAAGGTTTTTCAAAATGTTCTAATAGAATACTGGAATGTGGGTAGGCTGGCGGTGGTGGCATTTTTAAAAGGTTAGCATACTAATTTATATGTCTCAGTATGCGAAAACTAATATAATTCATTGTCTAGAATATTGGGTTGGATAAAAGAAGCCCAAGTTCACATTTTTACCAATGCATTCAATACCCACATGGAGGAAAGCCAGGTCTATTACAATCTATAGATTTTCTATTTATAATTTTCAAATTTCTCTGCCTTCTCTTTTCTAGAAATTGTATCCCTGGATTTAACATATCTCTATTAAAAACAAAGTTCCCATTTGTCCTGTTAGGTTTTGATTACATACACTATAGTTTGGAGGACCAGATGCATTTCTCTCCTGTAACACTTCTCATGCGTACAAATTATTAGGAGAGAAAATTAATGTTAGACTGCCAACAATATCAATCTGATAGGCAGTATGAAAATGATCTAAATAAATTGCACTGGGGCAGAACTCTGCTTGCAACTCTGACCTGCCTAAGGATAAATGTCACTTCCAGATGTTGCAATTAGGTAGTGGAATCAGCATACACTAGTCTATAAACTGTTAGAGGTCTACCTAGGATCTTGCATAAATTGAGGCAGGCATATAAATCAGGAAAGCAACTGGCAAAAGCAGAACCAGATATCAAAGACGAGGCAAGATGGCAATAGAAGCACAAAAGCTTAACAAATGGAACAATTTCTTGTAAAAGAATTTGTATCTTAGCGTTTCTGCATTACTCCTCTGTTCCATCGGAGCATTTTGATTTATTGCCAAAAAGTTCTTTATGCTTAGTTTCTCTCTAGTTTGGATACTGAGGCTTCATCACCATGGATACTCGCTCTTTTCACTTCAAATTATCTCTCCTAAGTCACTTACTTTAAGTCAGAGCTGGAAGTGTTGTCATTACCTTCAACTGTGAGATGGTGAAATTTTTTGAGTGTCATGTTCTGATATTTGAAAAGAAGAAATTAGGCATATTCAGCAGAGATGCCTACTACATGTGCTGGTTAACTCCTTGGAAAATGCCTTAATCTATAGAAAAATAGGCCAAAGTTAGTTGTGCTATAATTGTATGTATATAGTTCAATTTTATATTTTATTTTGTAATTAGCATCCAAAAGAAAAGCCAGAGCAGCCAAGGTATGAGGAACAGGAAAGGGGTCTAACTCTTTCCTCCCTATTATAAGCTGAATAAAAATGGTTTCTCCAAATTGTTGCATTTCACAAGAAAAATCCCATTAAAATCAATGAAGACTTTTCTTGAAATGCAAATTGCAACAATGAAAACTTGGCTTTGGGCTTTTCCATATTGTGATCTTAAGTTGCTAGAGCAGGGTTGTCAAACTGGTGGCCCATGTGCTGGATGTGTCGTGTTCAGGCCAAACCCATCCCAGCTCCATGAATGGGAAAAACATCACAAAACATCACGTGACGGCAACATGATGCCGCATGTTTGACACCCATGTGCTAGAGGCTCTATATCAGGAGTGTCAAACTCACGGCATCACGGCAGCGTCATGTGACGTATTGGGACTTTTTTCCCTTTGCTAAACTGGGCATGGGCGTGGCCAGCTGGTGATGCATCTGGCCCGTGGGCTGGGAATTTAACAGACCTGCTCTATATAAATCAGCTAAAGATGAAAGATGACTTAAAACATTTTGGTTCTGCACTTCAACTCCTTCTTCTCTTTTGACTGTTGTGATGGCCCAATGGTCTATCTGAATCACATTTATCACAGGGTCTGGTTGATGGATTCTCCTGTTTCTTTATTCCTCCTGGACTGGTCAAGCAAACTAAATATGTCCACTTCTACCATTTTTCTTCTGTCAGAGGGTAATCCTGCCACTGCATAGTAACTAACTGGAAACAAAGGATTTGCTAACAATGGAATTAAGCCCAGCAGGTGAACTGGATATCAGATGTATTAACAGTCCCTAGTTTAAGATGTCTGGCTTAAAGGCAACTGGTGTTATTGTTGTTATTGTTACAGATAGGCTACTTATTAGTAAAAATCGCTGATGATTTTGTTATTCCTTGCACTGATGAAGCACTGAAGCCACACATTGAAGCGTTGAAGTTGCTTTCAGGAACTGCTGAAGCTGGCCATTTTTAATATACAGCAGTTTTTAGCAGTTCCTGAAAGCTTTGTATAGCTTTAATGCTTTGTTGATTCGAAGAAAGAAAATTCCATGCATCATTTTCAATAATAGGCAGTCAGTTTGTAAGTACAGGTTCTGACTTTAACACAAAATTGGGTGAAAGACAGAATTAAGGAACAGAACTTGTTCTTAACCCAAGGACGACTTACATGTATTCAATAATATGAGCATTTGTTCATTCATCTCGCATCTAGTTTAGCCTCAGGATTCTTAAATTAAGCAATTTGTGTCTGTTAAAGGACCAATGATACAGTGCTATTAAATGGATTGCAATAACAGCTATTGATGAATGGTGAAGTGCTAATCAGCAAAAACAGGTGTAGGTTTCAGCTAGCTGAGTGAGTGATGTGCTACTTGCTCGATAGTTTTTGTATAGAATCTGTGATCGTCAATTACAAAACCATTCATTCACCTATATGACATGGCTGTGACTTATTCTGTGCTGACTTCATTTTCTCAACAGCTGCCATACTTAAGACAAAATAGACCGTTGGTGCATAACTCTCCTAGTCTCAATAAGAAGCCCCCCTAAAACAGAAATTAAAGACTAGGAAAATTTGATTTGTGAAATATAGAGAAAGTTCCCAATGAGTCTCTTGACTATTCTGCCTGGCAAGAGCTAACTATTAGTCTTACAAACTATCAGACTTTGAATGAATGCTATGCAGTAAAATTCTCCTGTGCTTTTTATCTTTCAGTTCGGTGAAAGAAAAGTTGTTTTTTAGTTCTTTTGAAGGAAAATAGATTTTTTATAAAAATATTAATTTAATATATTTAATTCAAGATGATTAAGGAAAGAATTCTGATCTTTCATATCCAGCAGCTGGTAGTCTCCTTCTTTTCTTACATATCAGGAAAATCCCAGGGGAAGATATTACATCCCATTGATAACCTTGGAAGTTTCAGAATGCCGGAAAAAATGAGTAATAGAAAACCACATCCACAGTAGTTGTAGCAGAAAAAAGAGAAATTCAAAATAAATTCTTTGGCACTTTTAAAATAAAGCAAAGAAAGGCAAAAGCCTTCCTTGCAGGGGAGGAATCTGAGAAATTGCAAGGCAAATTTGCTAGATCATTATACCAAAGCTGACTACTCCAAGTGTAGATGAAAGGACTCATTAAGTTGGGAAAAAAGACTGCTTCATTGGCTATCCACTTAAAAGTAATGACTTCAAGGCTGACTTTTGTGAGATTTCTTTTTTTTAGCAAAGATAGATATATGCAAGGGAAGCAAAAGCAAAAGATTAAACATTGATAATATATCTTAATGGATATTCAATGCTTCCATTCTCTTGGGTGATATTGCTGTGAAGGGGTGGAAGTTTGCGTTGTAAGACCATATGCATGTTTGGTCATTTTGATATCAGCATGGGTTGGTAACAAATGCATTGTGGTAATAAATGTGTTAATATTTATACCCCAAATGAGAGAAAATGGCAGGATGGTTTAGTCCACAGGTCCCCAACCTTCCTGGCTTTGCAGACCAGAGGCAGTGGGGGGGGGGAGGAGGAGTGGGGATGGTTTCACATGAGCAGTGGGTGAGTGCATGCATGCAGCTTCATTTGCACAACACTCACACAAATAAGCTTTGAGCATGAGTATCTGCCGCTCACACAAGTGGAGCCACACGCACTTGCATGGCCTGGTTCTGAATGTGCTGTGGGGTTGGGGTTTCTGATTTTGACTTTCAAAGAAGAGGAACATGCAGTGAAGCTCCAGAATAATTTTCATTGTTCTTTCTGTAAGATGACTGCAAGTCAGTGTGTAATTCCTTGAGAAGAACTCAACTGAACAATGCAGTGCTTCCATCAACTAAACAAAGGCATGGCTTGCATTGTTAATGAAACATGTCGAGATGTATCTATATGAAAGGAAACATGTTTCCAGCAGTATCTTTAATTATATTTTCTATCTGCAATATAATAAAGTATTACTATTTATGAAGATGCATTAAGTTACAATATTGAGAACCTTAGCTTTCTCCCTATTCATTTCTTGATCCTATAATACCCCAAATTGTATGGATAAATAGTAAGCTCTCCTTTGGGTGATTTCAAATGGGTTGTTTCAGAAAGCTAATGGAAGATGCTTTTCATCTGTTCTCTTTCTCTTCTTCTCTTAGGTGATTCTCATTCTTACAAAGCTGCATGACTTCAATTTGGGAAGTGTTACTGAAAGCTCACTTTGGAGGTAAGCAGATTACATGGTATCTTTTCCTGAGTAACAGAGGATATACTTTGAACTTGTAGTCAAACACATTTTCAGAACAAGATGTGTATGTTTTGTTTTTCTGTAATCTGTAAATCATCACCATCTGAGCGTAACACTGAAGTATGAAAATAATCCGATATACAATAAATGTTCAATGAATATTAATATCATCTTGAAATATTAATTAGATGAGCTCAAAAAGCTTCTGCAGACCAGATATGACTGAAAGCTGTATAGCAAATACTGTACTATAACACAGTAGTCTACCCTATTCCTATTGCTATCTCTCCTCTAAATTAAGTTGGCCGCTGCTATTATTGTATATATGTGAGTTCCTTTTTAAAACCTGAAAGTGGATGTGACATGATTAGAAATGCTAATTAGCCATGAAGATAGGTATTTTCTTGTGAAAGCATAAGAAGTTAAGAACAGCAGGATTCTGTTGCATTACACCAAAGATTGATTTCATTCAGTATTTTGCTGTCATGGTAACATCTATTTACCTAAGAACTTTCGAAGCAGCCAAAAACCAGATAAGCAGGGATTAACACCAGGCAAAAAGTCAAGTAGAAAACCATCCCCTAATTAAGAAACTGCCAAAGAGAAAACCCCACTGCTACCAAAAGCAGCATGCAAGCTATGGTATGTAAACAGGGAGCAAGCTTCCTGCTCACTTGCACTGATGTTACCTAGTTGGGTAATGAAATGTCTGCAAGCAAACAACCAAGCTCAGGCAGTACCAAGGACTCCACAGTTTTTGTAATGTGCTCCAATTTTCTTGAAATAAAAGAAGCAGTATGGATTGGATTCTGAAATTTAGATTTGTCATACAAGGATATAAGCTACAAAGTAGTTCAGAATAAATAAACAAATGTGGAAATCACACCTTTAGGTTTCACAGGTTAGGTGACAGTATTAGTCTTCTAGAGTAGGTTTGCTTATGTGACAAGCCAATATGTGATCTAGATTCTGTCTATTGACCTTTTATCCTCTAGTCTTTCCCCCTCATCTGATTTTCTTTTTTTAAAAATAGTGTTAGCATTGATTTCTATGTTCATGTTCTCCTTTCTACTCCTTAACTCTCTATTGATTCAGAATTTTTAACTACCTAAATATATTCAGGATTTCATCATGCTTTATAGTGAGTTATCCTGATCCTTTTTCAGTGAGGGCAGGAAGGCCTACTTTAATGAAAGCAACAGAAGGAAGTAAGCAGCCCTCCCATGCCTTCCTGATTGCAAATATCTCCATTCAGGTCTAGCACAAGAATATAGAGAGGGGAAAGAAAGTGAGAGTGGCCAGCAGAGTGTGATACTACAAGGAACATAATGGGAAGTATACACTAAATATGTGTTTGGCCCTGGTGGCACAGTGGTTAGAATGCAATATTGCAGCTAATACTGCCTACAGCTTGGAGTTCAATCTGATGGACTCAGGGTTGACTCAGCCTTCTATCCATCCAAGTTTTGTAAAATGAGGACCCAGATTGTTGGGAGCAATATGCTGACATTGTAAATCATCCAGAGAGTGCTATAAAGCACTCTGGAGTAGTTTACAGGATTGTTGGGGGCAATATGCTGACATTGTACACTATCCAGAGGGTGCTGCAAAGTACTATGGGGCAGAACATAAGTCTCAGTGCATTGCTATTGGTGAGAAGTCACTTTAATTATATTTAATTAAAACAAAATGGAAATGAAAGAAATGAAGTCTGATTTTTGCAATACCCATTCTAAATACCCAGATCTAGAGACATATACCAACTAGCAAAAGTTGAGCTACCATCTCTTTTCAGAAAATAGGTCAACTGTACCAGCTATTGCAGTGATTATGAGTATTATGGCTATTTGTCGATCCAAAATATAAAGAAAGTTATGACTGGTAAAGGACTGGAAAGAGCTATTGTAGTTGTTTCAAATCAAAAGGAAATCAAGTTTGAGGATCTTTAAATAAATCCCTTTGCTAATTAAGTGCAATGAAAGTACATCGCTCCCTAATTTCTATTGATCAATGTCAGCTATGCTTTCTTTCAGCTGTGGCTTATGAAGTATGTACAAATATATTACCTTTGTAAATATATTCCAGTCTTCGTCAATCTAGTACCTTCCCAATAGTTTGGATTCTTCAAGTTTTGAAACACTGTTCTCCCTGAAGAAGATTGTGAAAAATATTTTGGTTTCATTATAAACTGAGTGTGGCCTACAACAAAGGGCATACTTATATTAAGAAAGTTTAGATATGATAAAACCAGGAATCCCCAAACCAGGTCAACAGGAGGAATGTTTCAGGAAAGCTTTGTTTTCAAGGAGTCAACATCTATAGCAAACCACAGTGGTAAAATAGATTAAGTTCTCTGAAACATACCAGATTAAAGCAAGTTAACCAGACTTTTGGCTTCAGTCAAGTTGTTAGAAACCAGGCAATTAAAAAAGAATTCTGTTTCCATTTTATGAAGGTTTATGGAGTTGAACTTCACTGGGGTCCCTGCCCTTTATTAAAATGCCTGTGGAATCCCAGGAAAGTCTTTATGGTTTCACAAATCATACTCCCAGGTGATCCATTTGTTTTGTTCTCTAATTGCTGTATCAGTGATCTTTCTATGGGCCAGCAAATTCTGAAATACTGATCTTTTCAGATTTTATTACTATTATTGCTATTACTATTATTACTATGGTATTACTATTACTATTATTACTATGGTATTACTATTACTATTATTACTATTACTATTATTATTACTACTATTATTATTTATTATTTTGCCAAGAAAGCTCTAGGACTAATTGCTGAGACTTTCCAGAAAATATTAGTTTACAAATTTTAATGACACTCATGATTTATTAATGTACTACTCTTGCATCTGCTTCTCTTTATTCCTTGGTGGAATTCCTGTGTGAATTAATAAAAACAAAACTGCATTTTATAATAGTGTTTTAGCTTGGCTGTTAATTGAAAACTGTTTGCTACTATTCAGTTGTTTTTGTTTTTCTCTTTTTCTCTTTTTCTTTTTGTTTTTCACTGATTTTGCTCTGGAAGTCTTTAAAGTCTAGGCACACCTAAATTGCCAAAACAGGTTCTTTTTTGGGGAACTCAAACTGATTATTGTGTTGTGTGAATCTTCCTGCTCACCTCCCTGCCTAATCATAGCACCAAGAGTGTAGCTATTTGTACATGACCGATTTGCATGAATTGTTACTAAATTGTTACTATCATTGGGTTTGTAATGTTGCGTCTGCTTATCCAATTATACATTGCTGCAGGGAGGTTTTGAAAGTCTAGGAGTAGAAATAATGAACAATTTCCTTTTTCTTCACTTCATAATAGAACATGGAACATTTTTCATACTCTAAGTGATGTTAATGTCCTGTTCCATTCAGTAACATAAATTTTGAACCTGGAATCTATTTAGATTATTATTCTTTTCCAAAGTATTAAAATATTTTAGCCTCAGGTTGTTTGCCTTGTTACTTTAACTGGAATTTGACTGTTCTTTCCTTTTTGGGGGTATTTGTACATGTGTTTGATATTTGTATAATTGGGAACTATTTGGGAAAGTCTGGACAAATGAGCTTTTTATCCTTATTATCCATTTTTGGAAGAATATGGTATGAAATATGGCATTGACAAGTTCTCTTGATTTGACGTATATTTTCTTCAAGTAGCTGCTCCTACATGAGACACTTCTAGCACTTGGATTTTCTGTTTTTTCATATTGAATCTCTTTGGGATGTCAATATATTTTAGTACCATCCATATTATGCATGTTTTCTTAAAGCCTTGGGACCATCAGAGACGGAAATGTTCTAATGCTATGTATTCTAGTTTAAAGAGGGGTACCTAATGACTCTTTATAGTGTTCCAATTATACATTGAACCTCCACATTTTCATTGTGAAAGAAAGAGGTGATACATGGGTACTAGGTGACATAATATAGCAGCTTTATTATATTACTTTCTACAACAAGATCTATAGCAAGGCCAATTAAATATAGTGAAAATCAGTATTTGCTCTGTTTCACCTTCAGCAATATATCAGATTAGAGCCTGACCTGAACATAAATGATATCCCCACAAAAACAGGTTTTAGTTTGGGAGGTCTTTAATTTCTTTCATCAGGGTCCCACAAGATAGGGTCCCACCCTAAAGTTTTGCAAATTTAGATATCATTGCATTATTCAAATGAAAATGAATACTATCTGTCTTCCACTGATCTTCCATTGATCTTCCACTGATCTTTTCTGATAAACAAGACCATCAAGTAGCAAAAAATCACTTCCTAGGTATGCCCATGTCTATACAGAGTAGCAATAAATAGCACTTAAACTTATATACCACTTCATAGTGCTTCACAGCTCTTCCTAAGTCGTTTACAGAGTCAGCCTTTTGCCAATCTGGGTCCTCATTTTACCGACCTCAGAAGGATGGAAGACTGAGTCAACCTTGAAAGTACATTGTAGTTTCCTTCTGGTTATTTCTAGAACTTAGGTGATCTTTTCCTTTTCTATATGCATTTGGGGTGTAGGTTATTGAAATTAGCATGAATAACCAGCAGTTTGGAGTTCTCTTAGATCTTTCACAATTTGCATGATCATGACATTTCCTCAAAATTTCAAGATCTTTATAATGTCTGAAGTTCATTTATATGTGGTGGAAACAGTTCTAACATAGATAAGATATTTACAGAATCTGGACATTATTCCAGACCCAGAAATGTACTCAAAACCAGAAATGTTTGAAACATCATGGTTAAGTTAATTATCCTGTGATTAACCCAGTAGTGACTTTAAATTCTTTGTAGTGCTGGCCTTTCTTACATAATCACAATTAGATTAACAATCAGAAATAGATTATTCTTTAATTGCACAGTTTGGTTATATAAAAGAGAAAGCAATATGTTAAAAGTAATGTCAAAATCTGTGAGGCAAGACCAAGCTAAATGTACGATTATTGTATTCTTCATTGTCAGACAGTCTGTGGTCTGTTACTTCTTTTATTGCAGTGTCTGGTAGTTGGTCTTCACCATGGTGCCTGGTTAACAAGAAAGTCCTGTCATAAAAGTAATTATTGATTCATATTCTCTACGCAGTGCCATCCTTCCCAGGACCATTTTTCATTAGATGCTGTAACTCCTTTTCTCCTTGTTGGAGAAAGGCAGGTGAAATACTTGTTCAATCTTATCATTCTTCCAGTTGTCTGTTTTCTTTTTCTTTTGAATTGTTATGCTTTTTGTTGCTAAGATCTTTTATTTAATACCTTCGACTTTTTTTCTTAAGTCAGAAAAAAAATAATTAAAGCCTCATTCGTGCTCAGTTCCTGTTGAACATGGAGTTCATGTACATGACCATGTAGTTTTCTTGGCAACAATATGGGAGAGGCATTGCCAACATCTACCAAGCTTTCTTAACTTTCTATTGTAACCTACAACTGTGGGATTTTAGCTTTTATCAACCAAGCTCAGCTATAAGCTACAGAATTGTCACCCACAAATAATAATACTATTAACAATTGTTAACATGGTTGGTTGTACAGTCAGCCAGATGTTATTATGTGAAATAAAATAGGAAATCACAGTTGCCAGTTCTTTAGCTGGCATTGGCCTATATAAACATCAAGTTCTTCCCAAGAACCTAGGATGTCATGATACATTACTGCAGTATATACATGGATCCAAGCAGTGTGGCCTTTTGTAATTTGCAGACAGAAATTTTGTCAGTGTGCATATTTTCTAAGTGTCATTCAAGATTTTTTTGGCTTGGTATCCAGAGTCCCCATAACCATGAGGGCCACCATGGCTGTTTAATGCCATAATGTTTCAGTTTCGATTTTCAGATCTTGATATTGTCATGGTAAAAAAAATATAGCTTTGGCTAAAGTCATTTGGAGAGTTGACAGATATTTTGTGAACTTCTCCGTTGTTGTTTTTTCATCTTCTAGTTTACTACCTCCTAATATTGCTACATCAATTATCCACACTTTTTTTCAACCCCGTTAAATTTGGACTGTTATGAGCCAAGACTTTATCAGTTTGTGTTCGGAAATCCCACTATATTTTAACCTGCTCATTTTTAATCGCTTTTTTTCAACTCTATGTTCTCACCAATTTTTCATTACTGGAACACAATAATTTTTACACTTCCAGTCTCCAGTAAATCATTCTAGTGACTGTGTTATATTATTGTTTATAATCAGCTTGTGGGATCTTCTTGCCCAAGCTGAATATGTGTTTCCTGCACATTCAGTATGATCCCAATTTTTATCAATCCTTGTGCCTGACTGTCTTTTATGTATGCTTTTCTTCTTTGACAGTTTGCTTGACTTGTTCCACCAGTCTTAGACTGTGAATCTAACTATAGACACATAATGACACATTAAACCTGCATGCTGCCTCACAGCAAAAAACGTCTTGATTAGCACCTTATCTTATTTCTCTTTGTTTCAATATCTTTATGGACTTCCTAAAGCCAGAGATGTGCATACCTCACAGTGGAACAAAATTACTCACAGAGGGAAGAATATAATAACTAGGTACTTTACATATTGTGATTTACAGAAGATAAATGATGTAGATTCTTCATTCCTCCAACATAGTGACCTTAATAATCTATAACTTTAGGAATCACCTAGAAAGATGCAATACAAGTGGGAATGTGCTTCATTAAAATGACAGAGGAATATCATCTGAAGCCCACTATTGGTTTTGTTCAAAAAGATGGAAGTATATATATACTTTACTCTGGCAGAGCAATAGGTGGTGGCTATGGGTAATGTTTTGTTAAGATAGTGAATAAATCTAGAATTATTGATGAGTTTTCTATTGAAAACCTAGTGGAGTATATACAGAAACTGATTTATTTACAACAGTGTTTTTCAAACTTTGCAACTTTAAGATATATGGATGTTAACCAGTAGAATCCCCAGCCAGTATACAGATCCTGATACAGACATCTCATGGACTCGTTTTTACTGTAGAGGGTAAAAAATGAAGGTCAGAACATAGGTTTTGTTTTTCCTTATAAAGACAGCATTTTACTATGTAATATTTTAAATATAAATGTATGTGTTTTTGTTACATCTGTCATATCTGGGTAGTAACAACCAATAGGAAAGAGATATAGAAATCATTTCCCTGTCCTTTAGCAGTCATCTAGAATTTTGTAGTCTTTATAAGACATGTCTAGTTTGAGATATGTGTCTTAAAGAATGAAATCAAGAAGAATTCTACCAAAATGACACCTTTTGTTTATGAAAAATAGCAAAATGGAATTCTTTAATTGAAAATTAAATCTGAAAAAAAATGCTATTGTAGACCCTTTGAGTATTATTCCTGTCCATTTGCAGAACCAATCCATTTATCTGCTCACTTTAAGGACTGTGCAAGTTTTGAAATCAGTCAAAGAATCAGTCAAATGGCACATGAAAGCAGAACCACATTGTTCAACCATATTGAGCGGAAGATAGATAGACAGTTTGGTATATTCTGGCCTAGAATCCAGAAGACTGTGAGTTCTAGTCCCACTTTAGGAATGAAAAACTGGGTGACTTTGGACCAGTCATTTTTTTCTCAGCCCTGTTTACTTTATAGAGCTGTTGTGGAAAAATAGAAGGAGGAAAGAGTATTAGTTCTTGAAATTGTATGTAAAAAAGGGTGGGATAAGAATGTAAATTTTTTTCCCAGGCTCCGACAAAAACTTCTTATGGCTTTAAAAATTGTATTATTGTAGTATTAATGAGAGGATGCATTAAATCATCATTGTCTGTTTATCAGACGTGGATAGAACCCTGAAAAAAAAATCCAATTACTTTAATTAATAGTAGAGAGATGCTGTGGTCATGTTCATGCATGATCTAAAGCATTCCTTCCAACCATTTCTGAAAAGTGCAGAGCCCTTTTCACTGTCATTTGCAGAGTTAATTCCATTTCTGTGATCAATATTTGCATCTTTAGTTGCTTCATTTGACTTTGCAGTAATAAGATTTTTTATATGTATTCAGTTTTTATATGAATGACCATCATAAATACATTAGTCTGGATCATTCACAACATTTAAAAAAAATAAAATAAATACAAATGTTAAAAGAAGAAATAAATCACAGAGCAGATGGGAATGCATATAAAGTCTTCAATGTAGTCAAGAAGTAGGCTCTGTCCCATACCCAGTGTCCCAGACTCAGGCACAGGACCAGGTCTTCAAAGCTTTACAAAAGGCTTAAAACAAAGATAGCTTTATGTAATCTGCCGAATGTAAAAGTGGATTCACTTTGACTTTGCTTTCTTCCCTCCATATTTTTGTCTGTTTTCTGACTGTGGCTACAAGGCCATGCTTCAGTGGTAGCTTTTCATGCAAGTGCATGTGCATACTTTTGCACATATGAGAAATTAATTTTGATTAAAAGAGTCCTCTTTTAAAAACAGATAGAAATTCTATTCTTTCCTAACTTCCACCACTGAAGAAGACACTCTACACATGTAGCTATTTAGAGTAGTTAGTTGATTGGTTTTCAGCCAATATCAGTGGTGGGATTCAGTCGGTTCGGGCCAGTTCGCGCAAACTGGTTTTAAAAATTCTGGCTGGCCCTGCCCTGCCCCACCACTACTTATTGGCCTCGCACACCTTGGCTGTGCTTTAGAGTCACACCATGGCATAGCTGCAGCTGCCCTTTGGCTCCCTTTCCTCGACCACATGGCCACATGGCCCATCCTGCTTGCCCGCCTTTGCGGCGGCCTATGATGCAGCAGCGTCCCGCTCATCTTGGCTTGCTCCCAAATGCCCACCTCAGGCTGCTCCCGACTGCTCCAGCAACAGAACAGGTAATGTGTTGTGGTCACTTTCATCTGGCCTGAGAAGGTAAGGCTGACGGCAGGAGTGGGGGCCCATTGCTCTCGGCCAAAGGAGCTGTGGGGGGACACAGTGAGGCTTACCACCACTGCTGCATTGCCGCTCCAAATGGCCTGCCCTTGTAGGCTCAAACGGCCTGCTACTACCACCTCATTGCTGCCCTGAACGGCCTGCTGCCTCCAATGCATTGCTGTTCCAAATGGCCTGCCATTGCAGGCTCAAACAGCCTACTGCCACCGCTGCATTGCTGCCTCTAATGTCCTGCTGCCACCACCACATTGCCGCTCCAAACCCTAACGCTAACCCTGCCATTGCAGGCTCAAATGGTCTACTGCCACTGCCGCATTGCCACTCCAAACAGCCTGCTGCCATTGCCTCATTTCCAGTGGGACTGAGTTCAGCCCTCAGAGAAGAAAGGTCTCTGCAGCTTCAGGGTGGCTATTGCTATTTCAAACATTGTTTTCAAACACTGAGAATTGCCATTTTGATTTTCCTCGCTCAATGTACAACTATCATATTATTTCACTCAGCAATCTTAATGAAGTAAGAGTTCCCTTTCTGACTGTTTTTTTAATGGTCACATGCATTGTTCTACACAGCAACCATTTACCCATTTTTTGTACTACTACAAGTTCTTTCTCTGCATGCTCCTTTCAAGGAACCCATCTAATGTAGTTCAAGAAAGTTGGACTTGGAGTTGCAAACACTTGCAGCCAAATTCTATCATGAGTTACTGAAAGTCTGCCAAGGAATTCTTTTTTCATGCTTAATCAGCAAGTATAGGTTATTAATCAAGCATCAAATAAAATGTATTCAAATTTATAAATACGTTTAATAGAGTCACATATAATTCACTGGGAAAAGGAGATCCAGAACAGTGGAATCACTGTGGAAATGGGTTGTCATTTTTAAAAATATTAAAAAAAACTAATTTTCAATGTTGTTGAATCTAATTTGCAGCCTAGAGACCAAAGACTCATATACTGATCTTAATGCTCTAGTAGAGAATCTTAGACAAATGATTCAGAATGTTTAGGGCAGCAATTGCAGAACATTTGGTATGTGATTTCTATTGCCAATGTAATAATAGCAAAGAAGCAGCTCAGCAGATAATAAAGTTATTATTAGTAGACAGCATCTTTACATAACTGCTACAGCACAGCTACAGTAGCTACCTATTGATGCTATTGTCCTTTATCCTCATCATTCTGATAAGTACTAAATGGCTGAAAGGATGGTTATGTCAATAATGTGGAAAATTGTATCTGGAATGTATAAGTTTAACTTCTAATACTACTCCCACATATATCCTCTTAGTGCATGTATCCATGGCTTCTGTCTAACATGTAAGTGGCTTGATGTC
The DNA here is from genome assembly GCA_032468155.1 of Oxyrhabdium leporinum. Classification (NCBI taxonomy): domain Eukaryota; kingdom Metazoa; phylum Chordata; class Lepidosauria; order Squamata; family Cyclocoridae; genus Oxyrhabdium; species Oxyrhabdium leporinum. The sequence continues at coordinate 43,152 of JANHFL010004731.1, forward strand.
TATGAAAATTGTTAGTCATCCAGGTCATAGTTGTCCCAAGGGTACTTTTTCAAGAGGCAAATGGACTTTCTTGTTTTTCTTTGAAGACATTTTTCTTCTTATCTAAGAAGCTACTTCAGCTCTGACTGGATGGTGGGAAATTCCTCTTGACAAAGTACCTTTGGGACATGTGTTAACTGGCTTAACAGCCGACATATAAAAAGCCTCATCAAGTCTGGAGTTGGCCTCTCAGATGCCACCACTAGTTCTGAATCTCACTCCACTTTGAAAGCACTAAGCAAATGAAGAATATTTTGTATAGTGTGGGATAGGCAGGGCACAACAGGCATCACGTTATATTAACTTCTAATTAAGTAGTAATAGTAATTCAGGCAACTCTACAGTTATTTTTCAGAAACACAGTTCACTTAGAAAACTGTTTAATATTCTTTGTATGATGGTAGGTAATGCTGGGTTATAGTCACTAATTATTGGTTAAAGCAGTTGGAAATCCTAATCAAACGATAGGCTTTCTAAACATTAATAAAACTTATTTCTTTCCCAGAATTTAGTTCCTGTTGTTTAAGATATAAATGTAGCAGCTTGATTTATGAGTTAAGAATCAAAAGTATAAAGTCTTGTTAAATTTATTGTATGTATATGTATGTATGTATGTATGAGTGTGCATAATATAAACATATACACGTACACAGACTTGATACCCAGCATTACAGATTCTGCATTAAAAGTAATGATGAAATTTGGCATTATCAAAGATTTGTTGTAGCTAAACAAAATATATACCTTGGAGTCCTTGACAAATGTATTATATAAAATTGAGGTTTTTGACTTAGGGCATGTTAGAGGGACATGAATAATTATTTTACAGTTTGTCAAAATATGCTGTTTTCCAATGTGTATGTCAGTTATTGTTGTGTGTTGCACACTATATGCCTGACAACCCATTCATGCATTCTTTTTACAAAAAAAAATGCTCATTTACCTGTGCGCCTACCTTATTCAAGGATTTGTGATTAGGAAGATGGTAGATTGACCATTTTAGAATATCATTATTAGGTCTGTAAGAAAGGCTTATAGGATTAAAGTTGAAGATGTTTTGCTCTAATAGGTGTGATCATCTAAATAACATTTTTAGTGAGAAAAAATATTTGTACTGGTGATTTCATGTACTTTTTGAACAAAGTGATGAGACTATAAAACATTTGTGAAATAAATATTTGGGGGACAGATACCATATTTGCTGCTGCATTTGTGGATCAGAATTTGACCCACTCAAAGGTACTCTGTGTGCCGTCTGATGGCAAATAGGGCATTTTTTATTGCTTCAGGATTTTCTATTGCATCCATTTTACATTTCTAAATACATGGATGACAAAGCTGTTTTATCAACAAATCATGCAAAATAGTATTTAGCTGTAGTTTATTGACCTTCATGTGGCTTTTTCTTTAGGATGGGTTGTCCTTTTTCCTGTGTTATTTGTTAAATCCTGGATATATAACTTGGAGCTTCAAACAGACCTAGTTGTGTTAGAAATGTACATCATTAGAATATAGCCACATATATATTATGACAGTAATGCAACACCCTCTAACATCTGATTTTATATATAGACACATATGTAATTTTCCAATTGTTGTTGCCTTCATTTCAAGTTATTGTTGCATGTAAGAAGTTGTCTGGTGGGTTTCCAGAACTATTCATTTCATGTTTCACAGATAAAATATTATTGTGCATACCTGCTACTTGCATTTTCAAACAAGGATAATTGTTTTGACATAACATCCTCATTTGTGAAAGGCCCTGCATGCTGCTTGTGTTACTTTGAACTAGCCAACCACTAGCAATGTGATAAAAGTTGTAAAGACTAATAGTTTAATTTGAATGCACACAAATACATTTTTAGTAGTTCAATCAATCAGAATAGAGCTGGAAGGGACCTTGGAGGCCTTCTGGTCCAACCCCCTGCTCAAGCAGGAGATCCTATACCATTTCAGACAAGTGACTGTCCACTCTCTTCTTAAAAACCTCAAGTAATGAAATGCCTACAACCTCTGATGGCAAGCTGTTCCTTTGATTAATTGTTCTCACTGTTAGGAGGTTTCTTCTTAATTCCAGGTTGATTATCTCCTTGCTTAGTTTCCATTCATTGTTTCTTATCCTGCCCTCTTATGCTTTGGAAAATAAGTTGACCCTCTCCTCTTTGTGGCAACCTCTCAAATACTAGAATACCGCTATCTAACTTATTATCTAACAACTGCCATTCATCTCATATTCAAAAACATATGAGCTGTGGTGGCGCAATGGTTAGAATGTGTTAGTGCAGGCTACTTCTGCTGACTGCCAGCTGCCTGCAATTTGGCAGTTCGAATCTCACCCAGCTCAAGGTTGACTCAGCCTTCCATCGTTCCAAGGTCAGTAAAATGAGGACCCAGATTGTTGGGGGCAATATGCTGACTCTGTAAAACTGCTTAGAGAGGGCTGTGAAGCAGTATATAAGTCTAAGTGCTATTGCTATTACTATTTCTCCTACATAGAGAAACATCATTATTTATGATGGAATTCCCAAATTCTCTTAGAATATAATAGTGAAATTATGAGACACCAGAACTGATAGTAGCATGTAAACTCCTATATGTTTATTAAATCATAACTCAACTTTTTACAACCTAACATTCTCCAAAAACTTCAAAATCCTTTCACAATATAAACAGGCGTGTTGGTGGGGAACAATTGTTACCAGGTTAAGGAAGATTGTGTAAGATACTTGGTATGATTTTATTTCTGGATGGTTTTTAGTTCCACATTCTAGTTTCACATTCTTCACCCTTGTAGATATTACTGGCAATTTTATTTTGATCTAAAGCCCAAATTTTGATGGGTTGTTTATTATCTTTTGGCAGCTCTAAATATCACAAGGCCAGTCTATTTCATTTCAGTGCTTGAGGCAAAGGACAAATGCTATCTCTTCTAATTCCATATTCCAAGTTTAACTATATTTCTAGCTGAATCTTACTTCAAAGTGCCGTATTCCACTGAAGCAGAGGACACTCTATCAGCTTAAGGTGACGAGGTGCTGTTAGGTGGCACACATAGCTTGGTATTTCAGCTTTTCATTGCTATCTCCAACATATGCTGTCTGAGGAAACTCTAACACAGAGCCAATTCTGCTCTCAGCAGGCGAATGTGTTGACTAACAACATATTTTTTCTGATTTATTTTTTCTACATGAGAAAATGGCTTTTGATTCGTCCAATTCTGCATTTTAAAATGCTGTTAATGTGTGAAGGACTGAAAACATAAGGACTTCATCATGGGCTCAATCTAGATAAAGCCTTGTCATATAGTAAGTAATTCTCAATAAAGTCACCAATTTATCTTCGTGATCCCTGAAATGTGAACATATTCCTTGTGGTATTTAACATATGAGCATTTTCTTTACTGTTGTTACTTTAGCTACTTTTCTCCAACTTTCTGTTTGATATTTTTAAAAAGCCCATCTACTCCTTGTTAGTCAGCTGTCAACCACCTGAAACAAAAGATTATTAATTCTAAATACCAAAATGCTGCAGGACTCAAAATGCATTCAGTGAAACAACAGCAGTGGGGATTTAATTTCTTTACCTTTGATGACTTCTGTATAAAGAAACAAAATACTTGGAGAATAACAAAGAATGAAGTCTTGATATTTGCTAGAGTGTACTCATTGGGTTGTCACAAGCTGAACCAGCATTCATTTCCAAAGTAAGCTGACCACCTGACAGACTAAATTTCACTAATAACTCACTCATCAGTCTACATACAAAAGTAAGTAGCCTCATTCTGACTTTTCTTTCTCTGACATGCTACGAAAACAGAAAGCAAAAACAAGTACCCTTTGACCACTCAGATTAATTACAACAGTTAAAGTTGTAGGGGGCTATCATGTTTCTATCAATAACATAAAAAATAACTCATCCATCATGCTTCCTCATTATCTATTTTCACTTATACTTATTCTATAAATGTAATATAGTATTATTCACAAACCAACCATAGTTAAAACATCTTTTTGTTTCTGATGAGAATATTAGATAATTTCCAATTTTGAGTCATGCTTTAAAAATCAGGAAACTGGCATTCGACATCACATTGGCTTGGAGTAAACTTCTCTGTATTCATACTTGGCATTGATCTTTAAGTTCAGTTTGGGATGGGGAAGCCATGTGAAAAGGCACCCCTGATGATTTTTTTTCCTAATGAAACTGCACAAGACTTACTGCATCTCCAAAACTCTATAGCCTACTCACAATTTCTTCCAATATCTAATAGGCTTTCTGAATTGGATGACTAATGTAATCCAAATCATTGATTGAATAAACAACAACAGATAAAATCAGGGACACAAGATGGCAAAGAAGGGAGTCATGACGGGAGGAAGGTGGGGGGGAAGGTAGATTTTAATTAGTCAACCACCTCCCCTATGGTGGTTAGCTGGAACCCCCCCCTCCCATTGGGTCCCCAAACCATGTGGTAAAGCCAGGTCTTAAGGCATTTGTGAAATATCAGGAGGATGGGAGCCAATCTCAACTCAGGGGCTAAGAGCTATGACGGAGAAGGCTCTTCTCCTGAGTAGCCAAAACTCCTTGGCTGATGGGATCCACAGTATCCCCCCCTCTGCCATCATTGGTGGGGTGGGCCAGTCCTATTGGGATGAGACAGTTCCTCAAGTAGACTGGATCCATGTAAGACTTTGCAGCTGATGGCTAACACCTTGAATTGCAGCCAGAAGCAGACAGACAACTAGTGTAGCTTGTGGAGTAGTGCTATTGCAACTGCCACTTGCTCTGTATTAATATTAGAGAATTTACTGGTTGGATGAATAATTGTGGTACTGAGATTATATAAATGACAAGTGGCTGCTTAAAGTACGTAAGCATAATTAGTATGAGTACTAATTAACTTTTAAATGAATGCTGAAGACCATCTTGCATTATATCTAGACTGTTACATAAATACGGAAGTTGGCATTACATTTTAAAAATCTACATTTGCATAGTTACCTAATCTGATTTAATTTATACCTTTTTCAAGGAATACAGATTATACCATTAATAATTATTTAACAATTTATATTTTTGCTATAATCATTGCAACCAATAGAATAATTGAAAATATGCCAGTAAGTTTAGGTAAATATTTGTATCTAATACAAACAGAAAGGTGAGTTTAATTAAAATATACGTAAGATCTCTAACTACTCCAAAAAATGAAATGGCATAAGGAAAGTATTCTGTGTAGGTAGTCTTTGCTACACAGCCACTTGTTTAATGACCATTCAAACTTACATTCTCATTTGAAAAAGTGAGTTACAACTATCTCACACCTATGATCATTGCAGCATCCCATAGTCACATGATCAGAATTCAGTTACTTGGCAGTTGGCATGTAGGTACAACAGGTGCAGCATCCCAGAGTCATGTTATTGCTATTTGTGACCTTCTCAACTAGCTTCCAACAAGCAAAGCCAATGTGGGAAACTTGATTCTCTTAATGACTGCATGATTTACTTAACAACTGCAATAGTTCACTTAACAACCATGGCAAAAAAGTTCATAAAATCAGGCACGAATCACTTAATAGCTGCTTTGCTTAGCAACAGGAATTCTGGTTCCAATTGTGGTCAAAAGTCAAGGAGTACCTGTAATGTGGTTCATCAGATTGTATCCTTCCAACATATTTTACCAGCCAGTAGAAGGAGTGTGGAAGAGTGTATTCATATGTAAAATTTATTTCTATAATTTCTATAATATCAGGATTATTACTGGTAAGATTAAGAGCCATGGTGGTGCAGTGGTTAAAATGCTACTTCTGCTGACTGCTGGCTGCCAGCAGTTTGGCAGTTTGAATCTAACCAGCCCAAGCTTGACTCAGCCTTCCATCCTTCCAAGGTCGGTAAAATGAGGACCCATATTGTTGGGGGCAATATGCTGCCTCTGTAAATCACTTAGAGAGGCTGTAAAGCACTGTGAAGCACTTAGACTTATGTCTAAGTGCTATTTATTTATTTATTTAT
>JANHFL010004731.1:54465-66843 GCA_032468155.1 Oxyrhabdium leporinum
GGGAAGGGGGTTGGGGTTAAAAATGAAAATGTATAAAACTTTTTTCAATAATAAAAGAATTGTCCGGCAGAAACTACCAGTCCTTTTTATGGCTGAATGAAGCCATACTAATGTTTTTGTTCCAAATATGCCCCTTAGAAAAGTTCACAAAACTATTGCTTATGAAGCTATTAGGAACAGAGCTCTTTATTTGCATTAGGAAAGTGATTTCCTTCTTGTTTTTGAAATAAATTATTTTTATAACTTTTTCATGGCAGCATTTCTGTGGACTTCACCCTGGTTTAGATATATATTAGATATATAATATATCATTTCATATATCATATATTATATTTGCACTTAATTAAAGACTGATTTATGCAGAGTTTTATTTATGTGAGTGCACTTGATTCTGCTGAGTTATTAACACCTGCATAACTTACTGTATAGTGAAACAAATCTTATGAGGAAATTTTGTGTCAGAAATGCAGGTAGTCCTCATTTAGCAAGTGCCTCTCTTCACAGGTCTGTAAAACAGGAAAGCTGAATTAAGATAGTAAAATCATGATGTTTTACTCAGCACCTGCTTTGCTTAACGACCAAGTTGCTGGTCACAGTTATGGAGAGCAGGTTTTCTTTCATTTTTGCATGTGAATGAAGCTTGATAACTACCACAAATATTTATTTTATTTGTGGTATATAACAAAATAAAATTAATTCTGAAATGATCCCCTGTATAAAAATGGCTGATCCCATTTGTTTTAATTTCCTAATTAGTCTGAGCTTCCTTCCTCCTTTCCTTCCTTCCAGTAATAATTGTTATTACAAACAAGATAACAATAGTGCCAGTAGACATAAGTGCCTTGGGTGCAATCTCAAAACATCTGGAACACCACTTGAATACCATTGGCATTGACAAAATCACCATCACTCAGTTGCAAAATGCAGCTTTATTTGGAACAGCTTACATCCTGTGATGATACTTTTAACATTATTAATCAACACTATTTGCCTATCCTGGGTCCTTGAGAAGGACTCTAAAGGTGGATGTGGATAAAAATGCCAAACTGGCTGACTGTACAAACAACCACAATTTTATTTTTTAAAGTTTGGTCCCTGATTCTCAGATTGAAAGGATGCTTTATTGGGAAATGTCTTTTTTTTTATTTGAGGGGAATCATTTCAACCACAATTTAAAAAAATAGCGTAATGTATTTGAAGTTGAATATTAAATACTCATCATGTCATTTGGCAGAACACATTGCAGAATCCTTTTGTACAAGTTTTCATCAAACTCATGGTGAAGCTGGATGCTGTTGAATTGTTAAACCAAATTAATGAACTGGGTAAGTTATTGCATATCTTCATTTTACCAATCAGGTACAATATAGGTTCTTGACTGACTAGTGATGGCACTGTAATATATGATAAAAGTGAAAAAATAAGAATATGAAGAGTGTGAGCATATAAGATGTATTCTTCATAAAACTTGAAAGATTGAAAATAAATTTAGGACAAATGAACAGAGGGGTTTTTCTTAAGTGACTAATCTGGGGATTCTAAGATTAGTGACTAAATCTGGGAATTTTAAGCACTGAGGTTATCTCCATTAAATTTCATTCTGTTATTTCAGTCATTTTTTGTAACGAGTTTTTTGAAAACGTATTTCAGTCTTCTAGAATATTGAAGTTCCCATGAGGAGATGGAGAGAATGCTTATCACTCTTTTCCAAAATGTTCCTCATCCTATTCATGATGTTGAAGAGGACTATATTCCATGAACCTCAGACAGTACACTATTTATTTATTTATTTATTTATTTATTTATTTATTTATTTATTTATTTATTTATTTATTTATTTATTTATTTATTTAAATTTATATGCCACCCATCTCATGATTCAGGTGACTCTGAATGGCATATGAAGTGACTGAGACAAATTGGACTAATCTCAAATAGACTGGATTACATTTAGAGGTTCCGTTTATGCCTTAAAGCATACCGAGTCCTCTAGGAATTGTATTTTAAAAATACTTCCTACACTTGCATGTACTTGGGAAAATTGCAGATAACATTGATCATAATTGGGAAAGTTGTGAACATTAAATGGATGCAGAATCACCAACATGTGTTTTAGAATCCATTAAAATATATGGAATTAATAGATAAAAAGTGGTGACACAGATGGAATTTATATTAATGCATTTATCCATTTTTATAATGAAGAGACAACTTTGCTGTATGATAGCTGGACTAATTAAAAAATGTATTTGGTTTTGGCAATGTAGAATGCAACAAGAAATATTTCTGTAAATTAGAACAGTCACCCATTTACATAATCTCAATCAACTGCCAATTCATTAGTAGGCTAATTAATATTCCTTGAACAATCATGACCATTTTGACCAAAATACTGTTTTAGTTTAGGCTTAAGTATATATAAGAGGCATAAGTTTAAAAGCAGTATCTGTGATGAAATGTAGTCTGGAGTTGCAGGAGGGAGGGGCTCTTTGCCTCCAAAAATCTGAGTCCTCATCTTAATGACCTTGGAAGGAGGGAAGGCTGAGTCAACCTTGAGCTGGTCAGAATTGAACTTCTGGCTTTGGGTAGAGTCAGCCTGCAATATTGCATTCTCACCACTGCACCACCACGGCTCCATAATGAAGAAATTATTGTACTCTGAAGTAACTCTTTGTGTGTGTCATTCTTGGTTAAATGTGACTAATATTAATCCTATAATTCTGATGCATGAAAATCTGGAATGATAATTCCAATTTTAATGAGTAGCACATTCAAATCTGCAATTCAATTTTAATAGGACCATCTCAGAAACAGCTCTTACAATCAGTATGTAGGCAATACAGAACTAGATGCAGCAAATAAATGCCTTCCCTGAATGCAGTTTCCAGTATTTTAATTTACTCCCTATGCATCTACCTAAAAATAATGTTTCTGTTTGCAGTATTATTTGGCAAAGAAGTATCTATATGGGCTGAATAATTTCCTGAACAATTACTTGCAATGATATTCCTCTAAAGATGGAAGGAATATATCAGAGACCTGAAAATCTGGGATATTACAATACATATGGATACAATCTGTCTACTAAAAGCAGCAATATATGAATATCATCTTCATTCAAAGGGGAAAATATTTCATATTTCATTCATCTTGGTTTTTGTTTTGTATTTGGTATGAACTTGAAACCATGTTTGTGATATACTTGTCTGGAGATGTCTATTGGAATATTATTTAAGAACTGACACTGTCAGCCAAGTTTTGAGCATTTCATTGTTGTGGGAATTGGCAAGATTTTACTCAATCTGGAAATGGGTTGGCTACTTTCCATTATCTTTGACACATACCAATGCTTTTATGTCATTTCTCTTTGTTTGGATTGCTATTAGGTGAAACTATAGCATACAATATGCTAATACCATACTTTGTTCTTTGGTTTCACTGCTGAGTCAGATAGAAATTTAAATATCCTTTTAACTGGATGCTGCTGAAACTGGATTTACTTCAGTGTGAAGTTACTTTGGATCATACTATTTTTTATAGGAAAACATCTATTCATGGTGTCCTATCATGAATTCTGCAATCTGCATGGATTGTTAGCTATAACGTCAAGCCCACTTTTCAATAAAGATAGCATTCCAAAATGGCTTAAATTATTCCACAAAATGGGGAAAAACACCTTCCCTTTTAAATAAGATGAAACTTGATTTTGATGACTAAACACTATATAATGCTGTCAATAGTAGTTCAAGTACATTCAAATACAAATGGTTTTATTTTCTTTTTCTTTTTTTTTTGCAATTATTGTAACATTCCTTAATTTCCTTAGCAGAATTGATTTAATCTCTCATTGTACAATATAAAATAAGTAGCTTTTGGTTTCCTAATATTTTTTTGGCTGATACTTAATTTTCCCACTTCTTAATTTAACTTTAAAAAAAGCTAGTAGGTTGCTATAAAGAAAAGCAAGATTTCCCAATCAATATCACCCATAGCTGCATTTTGGTGCATGTTGAGCACTAACTACTATCCCACTTCTGATATAAGGCAAATTATTCAGAAATATTGTAATAGTGCTTGACACTTGATTTTCATTTGAAATTCATAGCTATTGTGGAGATAACAATGCAGAACACCTTTCCTTGCCTCACTAAAAGAAAGGCAACACTATTTCTATGGATGGGATTTGATCATGTTGATTAGACAGTTGGATATTTCACTCTCAAATTATTCTTTTTCTGAATAACTCAAAGCTCAGTCAGATGGTGGAATAAAATACGGACCTGAATTTTAAAAATATAAGTATACTGATTTGTTGGCCTATAAAACAACACAAATTCTATATCCAATGAATCTCATGATAACTTGTTATCTCAGAGCTTTCGCCATGTATTCTCTTTAATTCTTACCAATGACAGTTGAAAAGTGAAACAAATAGATTTTACAACATTAGCAACCTGTTGGGCTACCAAACATGAAACATATATTTCTAAACATACTGAGAAATTGACCCCAATATGGTTGAGATTGAACAATCAGATATGAAATTATTCAATTTTGAATTTCCAGTGTTGCAATAGATAATTCAATTAAACTAAACAATTGAAGGTTTTTGAATTCATTAGTTGTATTGGGAGGAAGTGTACCTACTCATTTGTCTATTCTTCCTCAGTCATGATGGACTTCAAAAACAAACAAACCTCCAAGTCCAGAATGCTTTTCATGGTGTAGAACGATAACTGTAATCAGTTTATCAGATTCTCTAGAGTAGGGGTGTCAAACTCGTGGCCTGTGGGCTGGATGTGTCATGTGCTGGCCATGTCCACCCCTAGGAAAAGGGAAAAAAGTCCCGATACATCACGTGATGCCGCTGTGACGCTGTGAGTTTGAAACCCCTGCTCTAGAGGATTTCCATGTGAACTTGCCACATGCCACAAAGTTCATGCTTGAAACTAAGGGTTTGCATTCTGATACTTCTAGGGCCACAGAGAAATTTTCTTTACTTCCCAAAGAAAATTTAAAAAAATGCCCAAATCTTCCCGGAGACCAAACTTTGAAATCTGAAAGACTTGGTGTTGTGTGAATTCTCATAAGATGTTGGTACTTTTATGTGATATCTCTGTCAGATTCTATGATCTTGTAAGAAGTTGACTTTTTATTTCATTTCATTTGCTTAAGGTCACCATACAAAATTACAGAACGATGTCTAAAGACTAGAAAAGTCTGATAATTCCTGCTTTATAGGGTTAAATGCATTAGCAGAAATGCTGGAGTTAAAAGTGATTTCAAAAAGAAATGACAGATGTTTTGCAATCATCTTGTGATAGAAATCAGTGTGTATTTCCTTGTGATGAATAACTGTTAGCAACACACTGTAGCAATTTCATCAAGGGCAATTAACTCCTGACTCCAAGAATTGCTTTAATGAAAGCTCCAGATCATTATTACATCAGATGCTCTGTTTCAGATTTGGTTTCCTCCTCTCAATTTTTCCAGTTACAAAACTTCAATAATGATACAGCATATACACGCACATGCACACACTTCTTTCTTTTAAGAAGTTCATCAACAGAGCTCTGTGATGCTTTATCATTATATTAGACTTATTATAATCATTTTATTTTATTTAAAAGAAATATGTATTTCTAAAAAAGATGTTAACTGTAGCTATGAATTAATCGTAATTACTGAAGCTATGCAATTATTGCTCAATATAATGCTAATAAAGGTTCTAAGCAGTGTATTAATTTTATGATATAAAACATATAAATGCTTGAGTTTAATGCTCCACTAGATGAATTTTCCAAATGTTAAAAAAGAAAGAAAAAGGATCTCCCTTAAAATAAAATAAATACTTTATTTCTGATTTCCCCTTTCTTAGTAGTATGAATTGCAGTATCTGTGAAACTGTAGTTTGTATGTTTTTATCTTACTGTATAATAGGTAACATTGTTTTCTTGCTTGAAAATAGTTAAACATCTTTTTTATATGTATACTTATATTGCTGGTTCTGCAATTGCTGCATATTCTCCAAATTTCAGTTTAGTCTCATATGATTGGCATTATATTTTTGCAATACTTTGGGGAATTTTTACATGTTCACCACATGTGGCAGACCGTTCTTTGGAAAGAACATTTAGTACTGTATGATTTGTCTACTTTGGCAATTATTGATGAGCTGTGTATTCTCTGCAGAACATTTTATGCCAGTTCACTCTCAAAATTTGAGAGTGAATTTTATAGATTTCCATATTTCTTCCCATTGCTTTGTCTTTAAATTTTGGCATTTATCATACATATTTTTATTTGTCCTCTATATCATATCTAAGTAGGAATGTGTCTGTGTGTCAGTGAGCTGTCTTTCTCTATGTCTCCTAATTGGTAGTCTTGATTCCATATAAGTATTTCAAATTCTGTCACTTTGTTTAATGTTCTTATCTCAGGTCAGTTATTACTCTTCCAGAAATTTGTCAATGTGTCAGCCATGGTATGTTCCAGCTTTTGCTGAGTAATTCTTGTTGTGTCTTTGAACTATTCATTGATGACATCTGCCAGAATTGCCATTATAAGTCAGCATGGTCACAGGATACCATGCCTTTCACAAATATCTGACACTGCAAAGGTCAACTGCAGCTTTGGAATACAAAGCTAACACCAATCTTTATTATGATATGGTTTAAATACAACCACCCAAGGGCAATTGAAAGAAGATCACCAAGCAAATCTACAACTCTCAAGAAGACAAATTTGGGTTTATTTCTTCATGGATATTAACAACGTCGAGAATTCCTTGAGAAAAAGAGACATGATAGACATTCCAGAGAACAAAAAGATTTTAGTCGTACATAAATTATCTAAACCTCACTGTCTTTTGCTTCTGTGGATTGCACTCCTTTCCTCCTAGGAATTTGGACTTCGTTCCACAATAATTAACTGTGACAAACAGCTTGCTCTGTAATGCAGTTTGAAATTTGAAAGAGCAAGGTCTCTATATTTTCAATCTTGTAAAATTTTAAGTTTTATTTTTATTTCCCCCCCACACATAAGCAGAAACAATAAATAGCTTGCCATTCGTATAAAGTTTTCTCCTGGAACTGGAATTGGTGCTATTTGAAACAGATAATTTATTTTGAGGAATACATTCATTTTAATAATTGCAATTGTATTAGTTCTTAGTATTATATCATTCCCATAATATCTGCTCAGGAGAACCCAAATGACATAATTAACTCACTCATTGCTTCCTGTAAGAAGGGCTGCTAAATTAGCTGCTTGCAGCAACTGTGAAGGGAGATGGCATTTCCTAATTTATTCTCCATCCCTGTGATAGCACTTAAAGAAATGCAAGAGAGTTGCAATTTGAGGCTACTTGGAAGGCATATTATCTTGCAGAGATCTTGGATTCCATGGCTTCTTGTTAGGTGGCAACATACATATTAGCTTAGGAGACAATTATTGATGGTGATATTAAGACCATTTTCATTTATCCTTTCCCCTTTCCTGCAGCAGAGAGAGACTACTAAATGTAATCATTAGAACATTATAAAAAGAACACATCACCATTGATTTTGATAAAGGTAGTCAGTCATTGCTTCACTAGGCTGCCCTGATTATTGCAAATGTATTATCTGATGCTCTGTATCTGTAAATGTAGTCATTTATGTAAGCAATAATATTGTTTGCCTTACTTAATCTTCTGTTCTCTTTGAACTGCAGTTAAATTGTAGCTGTCAAAATTACAAATGTGTTGGTTACCATTAAGTAGTATCCTGCTTAAAGCAGACCATAACTCCATTCACTGAGATAAGATTAGACACCTTGAAATGCAACTAATAAATCAACTTATATATTGTATAGGACATTCTTTAGATTCAAGAGAGTTACAAGATAGCTCAGGAAAGGACTGTGCTGCTGATGCATCTTACTAAGGGTTGTTCATCATAACAAGCTACATAGTTTTCTCTACCTGCATATATTTGAGTAAATACAATTTTTACAGCACATCTTGTACGTTACGTAATTTGTTTGTTATTTTTGTATTTGCATTTTATATTTGTATGTTATTGCTGTTATTTCATCAGGATCTTAGTATTACTGGAGTCATTCCACTACTCTATACTTTTAAATTCAGGTAGTTCTTGACTTATGACTGTAATGGAGCCTGCTATATGATACATCATTATGGTTGTACATCGGAACAATGGTCATTAAACAAACCTATTGTACAGCCTGGCATCATTTTGATGAAAACTGGACGTAACTTCTATTCCTTTGACAAAAATCATTGTAAAATGCAGTCAGTCAGGTGACTGTAGGATGCTGTAAACGGCCATAAATGTAGCTGTCTGGCCAATGCATGAGGTATGTTCATGTGGTCAGGGAAGGGGCATAGTCACCACTTTGGAACCAGGTCATACCTCTCTTATTCTATGAACGTCATAACTTCAAATAGTTGCTAAACAATCAGTTGTAAGTCAAAGACTACTTATAATGCACATAAGTACCAGGCACTTCTTATGTTATAACTTATCTCGTAGTATTAAAGTATGTCAATCTGGGCTTTAGTTGCATGCCATATTTTTCTGTCATATGTATGTTTTTCTGGGATGAAACCCTTCAACCAAAGATCTATAGGCAGTGGTGTATTAAATGTATTATAGTCAGCTCTGCTAACTGTTTTGAGGCCCCCACACTATGTCAAAACAACTGATAGACACTAGGTTCAGATCCTTCAATCAATTCAAAAAATCCAGAAAATTTCACAATTGCATGAACATACATTTGGTTCCTGCATGCCAGTCTGTGAGAAAAGTTGCTTGTGTCATAAAAGAATAACATTATCTCTGTGTATTATATGGTTTAATTGATAGTTTGTTCAAATCCACTAGTGGGTTGTTTAATACATTTAAGTGAACAAATAAAATGAATGTTTGCAAACTGTATAAAACTGTTATCTGTTAAAATATTCCCAGTCTTTAGTTGGTTTGCATATACCGTATGTTGTATGTGTTTAGTTTGATATGGTTTTGTTTGTTTTGCTTAGCCATGACTTGGAGGCTGTCTCCTGCAAAATATTTTGAACTAAATTTCACTCTTACGTGTTACTGCTTGAACTGCCTGTTGATAAAATGTGGCTATCTGCCCAGTAAAATTGAAACAGTTGATTCATTTCATTTAAATCATACTTGGCTAATATCAGGTGGTAAATAACTTCTGGCACGGATGAAACTTTTTCTCATTAAAAATGTATTTATGATATTTTTATCCACTGAGCTGGTGGCGTACATATGGCTCTATGAAATGATAAAGGGAGAAAAAGGCTTTCTATGATGGTGAATAAAAGGAAGAAAAGTCTAATCTGCTCCCATACATGCTTCTCTGTTGATTCAGAGAACTTAAATAAATTTCCTGCAAAAAATTGTTTTCTTGTGTGTCTTGCTTTGCATACATACATACACACATACACACACACACATACACAGAGTATGTGTGTATATATATGATATTATATTATGATTCATCACACAGCCAGATATTCAAACTGGATTTGGCATTTTTGTTTACCTATTGAATCCTTCCCAAGAACCAGAGATAGGCAGATATGGATGTTTCATGGTTTTAGAGATATTGTTGCAGAATGTAAGCTGTTCTGAATAAAGCTGCCTTTTGCAATTGATTGATGATGAATTTGTCAATGTCAATGGCATTCAAGTAATGCTTCAGTAGTTTTAGTATTTCAGCCAAGGTGCCTTTTATTATTGGTGCTACCTTTGCTTTCTCTTGCCACAGTTGTTCTGCTTTTATTTACAAACTTCTGTATTTTGTTACCTTCTCGCACTTCTTTTTCTTCTATTCTGCTGTGTTCAGGTATTGCCAAATTAGAATAGAAGAAAAAGAAATGAAATATGATATGATATGATATGATAATATAATATAATATATTATCATAATATATCATATCATATCATATCATATCATATCATATCATATCATATCATATCTCATATCATATCATATCATATCATATCATATATCATACAGTATTTATCATATTAGAGATTGTGGCTCAACCCTCACTCTTATCTTAAACTTTGGGAGAATACCAGATATTCAGTAACATTCTGAAAACCATCAGAATGGGAGCCATTCTTATCTTTGTGGTGGGGACTAATAGGAACCACAACAAAGAAGGTATACTTCCTGAATCTCACAAGGTGACACAGTAGGTCATGGAGCACACCCACTTTGCCCATTGCAATAGATGTATAAACAATCAGAACAGGCAGTCTCTCACTCACTCACTGTTTAACAATTCCCCCTAAAACAGGTTATACCAGCTACTACGTATTAGATTAATGACTGAACAATTTTCATCAAAAACAATATGGGAAGAGATCTAGGTAGAAGTGTCTGTCTACAACTAGGCAGTTAGAAACCAGGCATAAAGAGTATCTTTACTTTAAAACGTATTGGGTTATTGCCCTCCCCCATCTTCCCAGCCACCAGATAGGCATTTTGTGCCATTTTATTCCTTGACCTGTGTCATTTTTTTAAAGTTGCAATCTCTACACTACAATGGCAGGCCTGAAATTGCCTACAGGTTTGCAATATTTATCAGTTCCAGTCACATTCCAGTCTAACAAGTTTATTGTTTCCCACCAAGTTCTTTTGGATTTGATGAAGCTCTGAATAGACTTGATAAACATGACAGGGAAAGTGTTATTGATGAGAGACTGGCTTGATGAGAAGAACAAAATCTTTGCAGGCTGATAACAATTGAGATCTTCTGTTTTGAAACAATAGGACCATTATTCAGCAGTCACTAGAATCCAGTGGTAACTCTTTATATACTGTAACTTATATAGTATATAAATCCTTGACTTCTACTTGTTATGTTACATGAATCAGTTTGTTTCTAGCAACTCCTGCTCTTACATGCCATACAGATCTAAGAATTAAAAATTAGATTAGAAACTGCATGTGAAATATACTGTCCATATATTTCAGCAACATGGCCTACACTGATCTAGAAACTTCAGTTTTTAAAGACTGTATATTAAAAATACTCAGATAAGGAAAACAACAAACCTTTGAAACCTAGGAAGGGAAAGTAAGTACAACATGAGAGATATCAAGGCTTGACAATACAGACAATCCTCAACTTGCAACAGTTTGTTTAGTGACCATTCAAAGTTACAATGGCACTGAAAAAAGTGATTTAAGACCATTTTTTACATGACAGTTTCAGCATTCCCAAGGTCATATAGCCAAACTCAGATGCTTCATGTGGCAGTTGCAGTATCCCAGAATCACAGAATAATCTTTTGTGATCTTCTAAAAAGCAAAGTCAATGGAGAAGCCAAATTCACTTAACAACCATGTCACTAGCTTAACAACTGCAGTAATTCACTTAACAAATGTCTTGTTTAGCAACAGAAATTTTTAGCTCCCTTGTGGTCAAAAGTCAAGGACTACCTGTATGTCATTTACATTTGGTATATACAAAGTACGAGTTGTTGTGAGTTGGAAAGTCATAGAGAAACAGATTAGATACAAAGAAATACACATTGTGTGAAATTCATAAAACAATGAAATGGTTGTTGGATAAATCTAAATGGTTGTTGGATAAATTAAGGATTCAAGAAAAAATCTAAAGTGATTCCAGTATCACCCATTCACCCAAATCACCCATTCAAGAAGATAGTATTTGAAAGTGCAAAGCTTTCTTGAAAAAGATTAAAACTTGATGAACCCATAATAGGAATGGAGGATTTCAAATGTCAATCTGCTGGAACTCTAATTCTGCTAAAAATGGATTGCCTAAGTTCCCTCGCTGTTATCTTCATCTTTTAGAAGTACAGATAGGGACAGGGGGATCTGATTACCTGAAATGAACTGGTGAAAGTGAAATTGTAGGAATTTTGAGGGAAAATGGCTATGTGATCTTGAATCTGTAAGAAGAGACAGACAGAATATCATCACACTTACTTCCTAGCCTTCTGGAAAGAGCTCAGATATAGAGTTTCAGAGCTAAAAATCTTTGGAGAAAAAAGCTCAAAAGAGACATTTGGAAAGCTGAAATAATGAGAGCATTTTTGCAAAATGTTCCTGTCAGGAAGTCAGTGTGGCTGCACAGGAGCTCTCTCTAACATTAAGAGTTAAAAATGACAAGTATTAGAAATGGATAACTAATGATGAATGTAATAGAATAGTACAGTTGCCAAGAGTTACAGTACATGCTATCTCTTTAAATTACTTTTTGCAGCAGATGACAGAGCAACAATGCCTACTCATCTTTTCAACCCTTCCTTCCTTCTTCCTGCCTTCCTTCCGTCCTTCCTTCCTTCCTTCCTTCCTTCCTTCCTTCCTTCCTTCCTGCCT